>CAMZMU010000033.1:82962715-83110377 GCA_947311845.1 Poa pratensis | reverse complement strand
GCTCCTTGGCCGCGCCCTGGCCACGTGTGGGGCCCCGTGGCTCGCCTTCGTTGCTCCTTTGGTCCTTCAGTGGGTTCTGGTAAAATAGGACCCTCCGTGAAGGTCGTCCAATTCCGAGAATATTTCCAGACTAGCTTTTGGAATACAAAAACAGCAGAAAACAGGAACTGGTACTTCCATCTTGTTAATAGGTTAGTCTCAAAAAATGTATAAAAGTGATATAAAGTAGATGCAAAACATTAGCAATTGGTATAATATTAGCATGGAACATCAAAATTATAGATACGTTTAAGACGTATCAGCATCCCCAAGCTTAGTTCCTGCTCGTCCTCGAGTAGGTAACGATAAAAACAAAATAATTTTTGAGGTGACATGCTACCATCATAATCTTGATCATATAATATTGTAAGGCACATGTAAATGAATGAAGTGATCCAAGTCAATGGTCTATAGTTTGCTACCAAATAGATAATGAGTAAACAATGAATCACACAAGCTAAACGTTTTTCATGAATAGTACTTTCGAGACAAGCATCAAACAGTTTTGCATAAGAGTTAACTCATAAAGCAATAGTTTCTAATAAAAGGTATTTAATCAACACAAAGGAAGAATTAAGTTTCAGCATTTGCTTCAACTTTCAACATATTTCTCATGGATATCAACACAAAGTAGTATAACAAGTCCAATACGTGCATATAACAAATGTTGTAACAAAGTTGACACTAGTGTTTGCTTGTGGAAGACAGAAAAATAGGAAAACTGACTCAACATAAAAGTAAAAGAAAGGCCCTTCGATAGGGAAGCAGGATTAAATCATGTGCTAGATCTTTTAGGTTTTGAAAAACATATAGAGATTGCATAAAATATTTGACACTCCTCCCAACCTTGCTAACACAAGCCATGGCTAACCGAATCCTCGGGTGCCTTCCATCAATCACATACCATGAAGTATCTAGTTTTGAGAGTGTGTTAATTGTCAACGAATGGTAGCGGTGAGAACAGTATTTACCTGTCAACGGACTTTTAAGAGCGGCTCCCATGAAGGACGTTATTTCTACCAGCAAGGCAGATCATCCCTCTTTCTCTTTGGTTTACACACATGTATTTCACTGTTTGTCATTGCTTACTGATGAATCAGGGCAAAAGTGTGAAGAGAATTAATGGTTAAATTGTAATTAATGGGACTGGGCACCCCGTTGCCAGCTCTTTTTGCAAATTGGATAAGCGATGTATATGCCACTAGTCCAGGTGTAAAAGTCCATTTGACAACTAGAATAAAGAATAACACACTAATTCCTCATGAGCTAGTAAACATTGACACAAAAAGGGAATAATAACATTTTGAATAATTTAAAGGTACACATGAAAAATTTACTTGGAGTGGCAAGGAAATACCATATAGGTAGTTATGGTGGACACAAATGGCATGGATTTTGGCTCAAGGATTTGGATGCACGAGAAGCATTCCCTCTCAGTACAGAGTTTAGGCTAGCAAGGTTATGTAAGCAAACAAGAATATCAACCCTACACCAAGTTTTATATGACAAACATATTGCAAACGTTATAAGACTTCATACCGTCTTCCTTTTAACCAAACCCTGTTATTAGAAAATATCTAGACCTTAGAGATACCACCGATGCAAACCAAATTTTCAACAAGCTTTACGGTAGTTCTTCACTAATAGGCTTAACTCAGATGCACAAATTTAATCATGATCTACTTGTTAACTCAAACAATTGACAATCAAGTTATCCATTTAGTGATCTACAAGATTAAGCAAGTTTTTCCTTATACCAATTACCACATGCAACATTTCTGAACCAACCAAACACCAATCAATTTATTTCATCAACTCTCCAAACAAATATAAGTGAAGCAAGAGAGTACTTTCTACAAAAGAAAGCTAATAGCTCTGACAAGAGATACATGAAAACAAGAGCTAAAAGCTGAAGCGCTAGATATGAATACTCAACAAATATAAGTGAAGAATAGGAGTATTCTCATGAAAAAGCGGAGTGTCTCTCTCCCAATCAAGAATGCTAGGGTCCAGTCAAGCTTTATTGAAAATAAAAGTAATACTGAAAATAAAAGCACACAGACGCTCCAAGAAAAGCACATATGATGTGAAAGAATTAAAATATAGTTTCACTAGAGATGACCTGATAATTTTGCCGATGAAGAAGGGGATGCCTTGGGCATCCCCAAGCTTAGACGCTTGAGTCTTCTTGAAATATGCTGGGGAGATCCATGGGAGCCTCCCCAAGCTTAAGCTCTTCACTCTTCTTGATCCTATTATATCATCCTTCTCTCTTGACCCTTGAAAACTTCCGTCACACCAAACTCAAAGTAAATCTCATTAGAGGGTTAGTGCATAATCAAAAACTCACATGTTCTATAAAGACGCAATATGACTTGTTACTTTAAACATTAGCTACAGCCACTGATGTTATGTGAAGCTCTTCCACCCAAAAAAGAATTTCACTCAACACTAGTAAAAGAGAATGCAAAATAAAAAGGCATAATCTGTCTAAAACAGAACAGTCCGCAAAGACGAATTTTTTCGAGGCACTTACACGCTCAGATCGAAAAACTTTGAACTAATGAAAGATTCAGACATTCATAAAGATTACGCACAAAAATTTCAGATTTAATTAACAATCTGGTGATTTTAGGAATTTCGTACAGTGAACAGCAAAAATCTGTTTCTGCGCAGCAATCAAAATTAAGCATCATCTTAACATTAGAGGCTACTCTTGGCACAACAATGCGAGAAAATAAAGATACAAAGGAGTTGCTACAGAAGTAAACATCCTCCTTGACTCAATAAAAAAAATTGCAGAAATAAAATAATGGGTTGCCTCCCATAAGCGCTTTTCTTTAACGCCTTTTAGCTAGGCACAAAGCATGCATCAAGTATTACCAAGTGAAGAAGCATCAACATTGTAATTTGTTCGAACAATAGAATCATAAGGTGGCTTAATCTTCTTCCTAGGAAAGTGTTCCATACCTTTCTTGAGAGGAAATTGATATTTTATATTCCCTTCTTTCATATCAATAATAGCACCTACAGTTCTAAGAAAAGGTCTTCCCAGCACAATAGGGCATGATGGATTGCATTCAATATCCAAGACAATAAAATCAACGGGGACATAATTTTGTTAACCATGATAAGAACATCATCAATTCTTCCCAAAGGTTTTTAATAGTAATCAGCAAGGTGAACATCCAAGTAACAATTTTCCAAAGGTGCTAAATCAAGCATATAATAATCTTTTAGGCATAACAGAAATACTAGCACCAAGGTCACACAAAGCATTGCAATCAAAGTCATTCAATTTCATTTTAATAGGCTCCCAACCATCTTCTAATTCCTAGGGATGGATACTTCACGTTTCAATTTTCTCCCTACTTGTATAGAGCATTAGTAATATGTTTAGTAAAAGCCATGTTTATCTCACTTGCCTTAGGACTAGCAAGCTTTTGCAAGAATGTAATTACTTCAGAAAGATTACAACCATCAAAATCATTATCATCAAAGTAATGGAGCTATTATCTTCCTTATTACTAGAAATTTCAGCATCTTTATCAAGAACAGTTTCAGAGTTATCAGGCAATTTAGGACATTTTGCAATAGAAGTGGAAACATTACCAACACCAATTATCTTGCCATTAATGGTAGGAGGTTTGCTAACACTTGAGTTTGAAGCATTTTCAGAAGTAGTAATAGTATAAACTCTAGCAATATTATTCTTTCTAGCAATTTCATCCTCTCTTTCCCATCTAGCATGCAATTCGGCTAACATCCTCACATTGTTATCAATTTTAACTTGTATAGCATTGAGAGTTTTGCTCTTTAACATCATGAGGCATGTTCTTTAGTTTCAACAAGTCAACATCATGAGCAAGACTATCAACCTTGAGGCAAGAACATCAATTTTCCCAAATTTCTCCTCAACAGTTTATTGAAAGCAGTTTGTGTACTAATAAAATCCTTAAGCATGACTTCAAGATCAGGGTACACTTTTATTATGTTTAGGAGTACCATAGGAATTACCATAACCATTGCCACTATTAGAAGGATAGGGCCTATAATTGCTATTACCAAAATTATTCCTATAAGCATTGTTGTTGAAGTTATTATTTTTAATGAAGTTCACATCAACATGCTCTTCTTGAGCAACCAAAGAAGCTAAAGGAACATTATTTGGATCAACATGTGTTTGACCATTTGCAAGCATAGACATAATAGTATCAATTTTAGCACTCAAGGAAGAGGTTTCTCAACAGAATTTACCTTCTTACCTGTTGGAGCTCTCTCGGTGTGCCACTCAGAATAATTTACATCATATCATCTAGAAAGCTTTGTTGCAGCACCCAAAGTGATGGACATAAAGTACTCCAGCGGCCGAATCCAATAAATTCCTTGAAGAAAAATTTAATCCTGCATAGAAGGTTTGGATGATCATCCAAGTAGTCAGTCCTGAGTGGGGCAATTTTTAACCAATGATTTCATTCTCTCCCATGCTTGAGCAACATGTTCATTATCAAATTGCTTAAAATTCATTATGCTACTTCTCAAAGAAATAATCTTAGCAGGAGGATAATATTTTCCAATGAAAGCATCTTTGCATTTAGTCCATGAATCAATACTTTTCTAGGCAAAGATAGCAACCATTCTTTAGCACGTCCTCTCAAGGAGAAAGGAAAAAGTTTCAGTTTAATAATATCACCATCTACTTCCTTGAGCTTTTGCATTTCACAAAGTTCAACAAAGTTATTAAGGTGAACAGCAGCATCATCAGTACTAACACCAGAAAATTGCTCTTTCATAACAAGATTTAAAAGTGCAGGTTTAATTTCATAAAATCTGCTGAAGCAGCAGGTGGAGCAATAGGTGTGCATATGAAATCATTGTTGTTCGTGCTAGTGAAATCACACAACTTAGTGTTCTCAGGAGTACTCATTTTAGCAGAAATTAAAAACAGGACAGAAAATAACTTGAAAAAAACTAGATGCAAGTAACTAATTTTTTGTGTTTTTGATAATTGAAAGCAAACAAGATAAAATAAAATAAACTAAGCAAGACAAAAACAAAGTAAAGAGATTGGAAGCGTGAAACTCCCCTTGCAGAAGACTGCTCTCCCCGGCAACGGCGCCAGAAAAGAGCTTGATGACGTGACACACGTCGTTGGGAGACCCCAAGAGGAAGGTATGATGCAGTTCAGCAGCAAGTTTTCCCAGAAAGAAACCAAGGTTATCGAACCAGTAGGAGCAGCAACTCTTCAGAAGGTTGTTGGTGGCTCGCACGGCGCAACACGATCACCAACGTGGAATCTGCACACAACACAATCAAACTACTTTGCCCCAACGAAACAGTGAGGTTGTCAATCTCACCGGCTTGCTGAAAACAAAGGATTAAACGTATGGTGTGGAAAATGTATTAAATTGCAGAGAATGAAAAAGGAACAGTTTGCAGTTTGTGGTTGTTTAATCAGTGTAAAAGAATGGACCGGGGTCCACAGTTCACTAGTGGTGTCTCTCCATAAAAGGTAAGTAGCATGCTGGGTGAACAAATTACAGCTGGGCAATTGACAAATATTGAGCGCATGACAATGCATATACATGACATGGACTACTATGATATTTAATTGGGCATTACGACAAGATACATAGACCGTTATCCAACGTCTATGACTAATAATCCACCGCCAGGGTTGTCATCCGAGTCCCCCGTTGGTATTAAGTTGCAAGCAACGGATAATCGCATTAAGTAAAGCGCGTAATGTAAACAAGTGCATATGCCCTTGGACATAGCATCGTTAGGTTATCCCTAGTGGCAACAGCACATCCACAATCTTAGAAGTTGCTGTCACTCTCCCAGATTACTGGAGGCATGAACCCACTATCTAGCATAAATACTCCCTCTTGGGGTTACAAGCATCTACTTGGCCAAAGCATCTACTAGTAACGGAAAGCATGCAAGATCTTAAATAACATATAAGATAGATTGATAATCAACTTGACATAGTATTCAATATTCATTGGATCCCAGCAAACACAACATGTAGCATTACAATAATATGATCTTGATCATGTAAGACAGCTCACAAGATCTAAACATGATGGCACAAAGTGGAGAGACAACATCTAGCTACTGCTATGGACCCGTAGTCCAAGGATGAACTACTCACGCATCACTCCGGAGGCAGGCATGGCGATGTAGAAGCCTCCGGTGACGATTGCCCTCTCCGGCAGGGTGCCGAGAAGAGGTTCTGGACCCTCCCGAGCTAGGGTTGACGGCGGCGGCGTCTCTGGAACTTTTCTTGGATAATGGCTCGGGTGTTTAGGGTTTTCGCATCGGGGGGATAAGTAGGCGAAAGGGCGGCGGCTGACGACCCCCGTGGGGCCCACACGCACCCTCGGCGCGCCAGAGGGGGGGCCGCGCCCTGGTGGCGTGTGGGGCTCACATGGCTCTCCTCTGTTGCTCCTTTGGTCCTTCGGGTGTGTTTGGTAAAATAGGACCCTCCGTGAAGTTTCGTCCAATTCCGAGAATATTTTTTCAGACTAGCTTTTCTGGAATACAAAAACAGCAGAAAACAGGAACTGTCACTTCGGCATCTTGTTAATAGGTATGCCCAAAAAATGTATAAAAGTGATGTAAAGTAGATGCAAAACATGTAGCAATTGGTATAATATTAGCATGGAACATAAAAAATTATAGATACGTTTGAGACGTATCATGGTTTTATCAGTATAAAATAATGGACCGGGGTCCACAGTTCACTAGTGCTGTCTCTCCATAAAAATTAAACGACATGTTGGGTAAACAAATTATGCTGGGCAATTGATAAAATATTGAGCGCATGACAATGCATACATATATGACAAGATGGCTACCATGATATTTAATTGGGCATTACGACATAATACATAGACCATTATTCAACCGCATCTATGTCAAATAATCCACCTTCAGGTTGACATCCGTGTTCCCCGTCGGTATTAAGTTGCAAGCAACGGATAATCGCATTAAGCAATGTGCGTAACAAGTACATATGACCGTGGACATAGAATTGTTATGTTGCCCCTAGTAGCAATAGCACATCCACAACCTTAGGTGTTGCTGTCACTCGCCCAGATTACTGGAGACTGAACCCACTATCTAGCATAAATACTCCCTCTTCGAGTTACAAGCATCTACTTGGCCAAAGCATCTACTGTAACGGAAAACATGCAAGATCATAAATAACATGTATCATAGATTAATAATCAACTTGATCATAGTATTCAATATTCATCGGATCCCAGCAAACACAACACGTAGCATTACAATAAGATGATCTTGATCATGTTAGGCAGCTCACAAGATCTAAACATGATGGCACAAAGTGGAGAGACAACCATCTAGCTACTTCTATGGACCGTAGTCCAAGGATGAACTACTCACGCATCACTCCGGAGGCAGGCATGGTGATGTAGAGCCCTCCGGTGATGATTCCCCTCTCCGGCAGAGTGCCGGGAAGAGGTTCTGGACCCTCCCGAGCTAGGGTTCACGACGGCGGCGCCTCTGGAACTTTTTGTCGAATATGACTCGGGTGTCTAGGGTTTTTGCATCGGGGGAATAAGTAGGCGAAAGGGCGGCGGCTGGAGAGCCCTGAGGGGCCCACACGCACCTAGGGCGCGGGCCCACCTTGGCGCGCCCAGGGGGCGTGTGGGGCCTCCTGACTCTCCTCCATCTCCCCTCAGGACTCCATGTGTGTCACGATGAAATAGGGACCTCCGTAAATTTTCGTCCAATTCGAGATATTTCCTGACTAGCTTTTCTGGAATACAAAAACAACAGAAAATAGGAACTGGCACTGTGGCATCTTGTTAATAGGTTAGTCCCAAAAAATGTGTAAAAGTGACATAAAGTGGATGCAAAACATGTAACAATTGGTATAATATCATCATGGAACATCAAAAATTATAGATACGTTTGAGATGTATCAACATCCCCAAGCTTAGTTTCTACTCGTCCTCGAGTAGGTAAACAATCAAACAATATAATTTTTGAGGTGACATGCTACCATCATAATCTTGATCATATAATATTGTAAGGCACATGTAAATGAATGAAGTGATCCAAGTCAATGGTCTATAGTTAGCTATCAAATAGATAATGAGTAAACAATATAATCACATAAGCTAAACTTTTCATGAATAGTACTTTGGAGACATTGCATTGATACGTCTCAAACGTATCTATAATTTTTTATGTTCCATGCTAATATTATACCAATTGCTACATGCTTTGCATCTACTTTATATCACTTTTATACATTTTTAGGGACTAACCTATTAACAAGATGCCGAAGTGCCAGTTCCTGTTTTCTGCTGTTTTTGTATTCCAGAAAAGCTAGTCTGGAAATTTTTTGGAATTGGACGAAACTTCACGGAGGGTCCTATTTTACCAGAACACACCTGAAGGACCAAAGGAGCAACGAAGGAGAGCCACGTGGGCCCCACACGTGGCCAGGGCGCGGCCAAGGAGCCAGGCGCGCCGAGGGTTCGTGTGGGCCCCACGGGGGTCGTCAGCCGCCGCCCTTTTGCCTACTTATTCCCCCGATGCGAAAACCCTAAACACCCGAGCCATTATCCACGAAAAGTTCCAGAGACGCCGCCGCCATCAACCCTAGCTCAGGAGGGTCCAGAACCTCTTCCCGGCACCCTGCCGGAGAGGGGAATCGTCACCGGAGGCTTCTACATCGCCATGCCTGTCTCCGGAGTGATGCGTGAGTAGTTCATCCTTGGACTACGGGTCCATAGCAGTAGCTAGATGGTTGTCTCTCCACTTTGTGCCATCATGTTTAGATCTTGTGACCTGCCCTACATGATCAAGATCATATTATTGTAATGCTACATGTTGTGTTTGCTGGGATCCGATGAATATTGATACTATGTCAAGTTGATTATCAATCTATCGTATATGTTATTTAAGATCTTGCATGCTTTCCGTTACTAGTAGATGCTTTGGCCAAGTAGATGCTTCTAACTCCAGAGAGAGTATTTATGCTAGATAGTGGGTTCATGCCTCCAGTAATCTGGGAGAGTGATAGCAACTTCTAAGATTGTGGATGTGCTGTTGCCACTAGGGATAACCTAACGATGCTATGTCCAAGGGCATATGCACTTGTTTACATTACGCGCTTTACTTAATGCGATTATCCGTTGCTTGCACTTAATACCAACGGAGGACTCGGATGACAACCTGGCGGTGGATTATTAGTCATACACGCTGTTGGATACGGTCTATGTATCTTGTCGTAATGTCAAATTAAATATCATAGTAGTCACCATGTCATGTATATGCATTGTCATGCGCTAATATTTGTCAATTGCCCAGCTGTAATTTGTTCACCCAGCATGCTAGTTATCTTTTATGGAGAGGACTCCACTAGTGAACTGTGGACCCCGGTCCATTCCTTTAAACTGATTAAACCACCACTAGTACCGAACGCACATCGAAAACGGGCCAAAAACCCTTCGGCAACAGAGAAAGGGTCCGTGTCCGCCTCTGTCACTGATGTGAAGGCCTTCATCTGTAACGGAGGCCAAAAACGTTTCCGATGAGGTCTCCATTTGGCAACTGTTGTGCGCAGACCTCCGTTTCCTTAGTTTTCCTTCATCAGATACGGAGTTTGCCATCCACCGTTTGCACTGAGCATTTCTCATATTTCGGTTACAGGATGCCACGTTTACAAATGCCACTAGATACTTAAAATCTCACAGCACAAGTTCAAATACTAAACGGTAACAGATTTCATTCATATCACAATGTAACTTTACATTTCCATCACAATTTCACCTTTACAATTGCATCACAAGATGTGACAAACATAAGAGGTAAAACGATAACAGATTTCATCTATACTAAGCCTATCATGTCAAAGGACGGAAATAATATATGATTTCTTCCCTACATCCTTTTCCACAATCCTCGCAGGTGTCACTCTAGCAATCTCTTCTTATCTCAACTTCTTGAGAGAAGGATGTTGAAGCTTTGGACCCTATACATCAGTAAATAGAGTTACAATTGTTAAATACATATGCTAAAGCAAATACACTATGAATTTAAGCAAACTGAAACGATATCTTACCTATGTCTTGAGGTGGCTCTTATTGATGAACCGGAGTAGCCAACACACGTCTTGTCAACAAGAAATTGCGATGTCAGCAGCTTCATAAGATGCCTGACACCGATCATCCTTTCCATGGAGGCCACCACCGGCTCTGGATTTTTTGTGCAGTGTCACCGAAATCTAATCTAATACGTCACCGATGTGACATTTCGGCGACACTGTATAAAACACTCTTACTTAAAAAGTATTTTATGCAGTGTACCAAACGTCACAATAGCGACGGTGGATATATATGGTGGAGTTTGAAAGGGAATAGCTTGATATCCCTAAATGTAAATAAGGATTTATGTTAGTTCTGACACTACTAGATAGAACGAACAATTTAACACAATAATATGAAGTATATAGTAGTATTTAGTGTGTACTGACCTGTGTATATAATTGGAGGACATTATGGTAAAGTTAACAAATACTACTGTCTTGAGTAGTGTTCATTGTTAGTTCTGTGTCTCCGACTTTTTTATGCAGTGTCACCGAAATAGACTCCTGTTTTCACATGGACTAGTTAGTTAAACTACAACCGGTTGCAAATGCACAATAGGCAAGTTAATTACATCAAGAAATTAGTACCGGATGTGAACTGAACTACTATCAACAAGTTAGCGAAACTACAACCGGTTGCAAGTGCACAATAGGCAAGTTAACTACATCAAGAAATGATCTAGATAGAACTACCGGATGTGAACTGAACTACTTTCAACAAGTTAGCTAAACTACAACTAGTTGCAAGTGCACAATAGGCAAGTTAACTACATCAAGAAATTATCTAGATAGAACTACCGAATGTGAACTGAACTACTTTCAACAAGTTAGCTAAACTACAACTAGTTGCAAGTGCACAATAGGCAAGTTAACTACATCAAGAGATGATCTAGATAGAACTACCGGATGTGAACTGAACTACTTTCAACAAGTTAGCTAAACTACAACTAGTTGCAAGTGCACAATAGGCAAGTTAACTACATCAAGAAATGATCTAGATAGAACTACCGGATGTGAACTGAACTACTATCAAAAGTAAGATAAACTACAACTTGTTGCAAGTGCACAATAGGCAAGTTAACTACATCAAGAAATGATCTAGATAGAACTACCGGATGTGGATCTGATACCTTCTTCACGTCGCCGTTGGATCGATCTAGCAGATCCGGAAGTGGTGGAGGCAGAGGAAGCGGATAGAGCGACGACCTCGCCGTGTCGGGCGAGATGGCGAAGACCTCGCCGTGTCGGGGGACATGGCGAAGACCTCGCCGTGTCGGGGGAGATGGCGAAGACCTCGCCGTGATAGCCGTCGTCTGGGCGGAGACGGCGCCGCCACGGCGCCGGCGATGGTCGCAACGCCAGGAGGCGCCGCCACGAACAGATCTAGCATACTGGGACAGAGTAAGGAAACGAGTGTTAGGTTTTGCTCTGTACGCCATATATATAGGTAAAACATAGGAAACGGTTCTTTAGAAGGACCGTTTCCTTTGTGTTTCTTCCACTGAGGTGTGGGACCTACGCGCCCACTCTGTGAAATTTCTTCTACTCTCTGGAATAATATTTTCCTAATCTCTACTATATGGAGAAAACCACTTATAGGATACTTATATTAATATTAGTGATTACTACATTACATACGCAGTACATATTAATAATAATAAAGTAAATTACAGTTGGAGAACTTATAGAACTATTACTAGCTACTTCTTGTTTTTCTTGCGCCCTGCTTCCGCGCAATCCTCGTCCTTCTCACGGCCTCGCTTATTGGGGGCCATTGGAGGTGGTGGGCGGCGGCGGCAGCATATCGGAGGCGGTGGCGGCGGCTTTCTTCTCCGTCGCCGGGGCTCCCTTCTTCGGGACCGGCGCCTCCGCCTCGTCCTCCTCGTTGTCCTCCTCTCCTCCTCCTTCTCCTCTTCGGTTGACTCATCATCAGAATCAACCTTCGGCGGGCCCAGCATCAAGGTGGGATCATGGAAGTTGGCGTATTCGTCGTCGCTCGTCTCCGGCGTCGGTCCTTCAACGGACTCGCCGCTGACGGGGGGACTGTCTCGCGGCGACTCAGTGTGCTCCTGTGTGTCGTTGCTGCGAGGCATCTTCGCTAATCAGTAGGAGGGAGCGAGCGAGCGAGAGAGAGAGAGAGAGCAGATTCGGTGGCGTCTTGAGCTAGCAAGGATTGGGGTTTTCAAGGAGTAGTGGCGGTGCTACTACGCCATGGCATTTACTCGCCTCGCTTCGAATTCCAAGAAGATGGAACGTGTCCACATTGGAAACGGACACCCAAAAGTCTCCGTTGCTATAGAGGCACATATCGGAAACGGAGCCAGAATTAAGACCGTTGCCAATACTATGGGTAACGGAGTTAATACTTTCTCCGTTGCCTATGTTGACGGGCCAGCCGCGGCCCAGGTCAGGTTTGTACGCACTGGCCGCGCGGAAAGCGCGATTCTCCGTCGCCTAACGCCTGCCGTTTCCATAGAGGGGTATCCGATGTGTCGTTCTGTACTAGTGCACAAACTGCAAACTGTTCATTTTTTCATTCTCTGCAATTTAATACTGTTTTTCCACACCATACGTTTAATCCTTTGTTTTCAGCAAGCCGGTGAGATTGACAACCTCACTGTTTCGTTGGGGCAAAATAGTTTGATTGTGTTGTGTGCAGATTCCACGTTGGTGATCGTGTTGCGCCGTGCGAGCCGCCAACAACCTTCTGAAACGCTGCTGCTCCTACTGGTTCGTTAACCTTGGTTTCATACTGAGGGAAACTTGCTGCTGAACTGCATCATACCTTCCTCTTGGGGTTTCCCAACGAACGTGTGCTGCGCACCGAATCATCAAGCTCTTTTCTGGCGCCGTTGCCGGGGAGCAAGAGCATTTCTGCAAGGGGAGTTTCACGCTTTCAATCTCTTTACGTTGTTTTTGTCTTGCTTAGTTTATTTTATTTTATCTAGTTTGCTTTCAATTATCAAAAACACAAAAAAATTAGTTATTTGCATTTAGTTTATTTTCACTTCTGTTTCCTGTTAGTTATCATGTCTAGCCCGGTTCCTGTAGTAATGTCACCTGAGGAAGAGATTTTCACTTTTAAGCAAGGGAGTGAAGAGAGTTTTAAAGATGCTTGGTCTAGAATATTGAGTCCTATGCTAAAACTGAACCTAAAATGACTTTAAGCCTGCTCCTCACTAGTTTTATTTTGGTCTTGTTCTTTGCTACAGATATGCTTTAGATGCTGTGGTAGGAGGAGATTTCCTTCGTCATAATGGGGATCAAGCTTTTAATGCTATTAAAAAGTTGATTACAATTTCTAGCCCTCCTATCAGTAAAATTGATTCAGTTCTCACAAGCATAAATGATAGACTAAAAACTCTTGAAACAAATATATCTGGTCTAAAGGAAGGGTATAATCAGATTCGTGAACACTATGATAATGTGCCAATAAACTTTGAACCATCGGGATGGATTCCCTCTATGAAAGTTGTTATCAATGGTGAAACCTTCCATGCTCGCTGTGATATCATGTCTGAATTTTGTTTAATGCCTAGGGAAATTTATGATTCCTTAAACCTTTGGGAGCTTTCCAAAAGTGAAAATTGGATAACTCTGGCTGATAATACCATTAAAATACCAAAAGGAGTGGCTGAAGGAGTATTTACAAAACTCCTGGGGATAACAGTATCTATTGATTATGTTGTCATTGAATGTGCAGGAACAGGGCAAATCACGCTTGGGAGATCTCTGCTGAAACGCTTTGGAGCAACAATAGACATGGGCCAAGGAGTTATGAATTTCGCCTCTTCACCTATGTGTAACCAATATTTCCTAAAGATAAGAGTAAAGGTAAGAGAGGTAAGCGTAAGAATGTTGATGCTTCTTCATTTGGTGATACTTGATGCATGCTTTGTGCGTAGCTAAAAGGCGTTAACGAAAAGCGCTTATGTGAGGTAACCCATTATTTTTATTTCTGCAATTTTTCTTTATTTGAGTCAAGGAGGATATTTACTTCTGTACCAACTCCTTTGTATATTTATTTTCTCGTATTGTTGTGCCAAGAGTAGCCTCTAGTGTTAAGATGATGCTTAATTTTGATTGCTGCGTAGAAACAGATTTTTGCTGTTCATGTACAAAATTCCTAAAATCACCAGATTGTTAATTAAATCTGAAATTTTTTTGTGCGTAATCTTTATGAATGTCTGAATCTTTCATTAGTTCAAAGTTTTTCGATCTGAGCGTTCTAAGTGCCTCGAAAAAATTCGTCTTTGCGGACTGTTCTGTTTTAGATAGATTATGCCTTTTTATTTTGCATTCTCTCTTTTACTAGTGTTGAGTGAAATTCTTTTTTGGGTGGAAGAGCTTCACATAACATAGTGGCTGTAGCTAATGTTTAAAGTAACAAGTCATATTGCGTCTTTATAGAACATGTGATTTTTTGATATGCACTAACCCTCTAATGAGATTTACTTTGAGTTTGGTGTGACGGAAGTTTTCAAAGGTCAAGAGAGAAGGATGATATAATAGGATCAAGAAGAGTGAAGAGCTTAAGCTTGGGGAGGCTCCCATGGATCTCCCCAGCATATTTCAAGAAGACTCGAGCGTCTAAACTTGGGGATGCCCAAGGCATCCCCTTCTTCATCGGCAAAATTATCAGGTCACTCTAGTGAAACTATATTTTTATTCTTTCACATCATATGTGTTTTTCTTGGAGCGTCTGTGTGCTTTTATTTTCAGTATTGTACTTTTATTTTCAATAAAACTTGACTGGACCCTAGCATTCTTGATTGGGAGAGAGACACGCTCCGCTTTTTCATGAGAATACTCCTATTCTTCACTTATATTTGTTGAGTATTCATATCTAGCGCTGTTCAGCTTTTAGCTCTTGTTTTCATGTATCTCTTTTCAGAGCTATTAGCTTTCTTTTAAAGAAATTACTCTCTTGCTTCACTTATATTTGTTTGGAGAGTTGATGAAATAAATTGATTGGTGTTTGGTTGGTACAGAAAATGTTGCATGTGGTGATTGGTATAAGGAAAAACTTGCATAATCTTGTAGATCACTAATTTGGATAACTTGATGCTTGTCAATTGTTTTGAGTTAACAAGTAGATCATGATTAAATTTGTGCATCACATGCGTTAAGCCTATTAGTGAAGAACTACCGTAAAGCTCGTTGAAAATTTGGTTTGCATCGGTGGTATCTCTAAGGTTAGATATTTTCTAATAACAGGGTTTGGTTAACAAGGAATACAGTATGAAGTCTTATAACGTTTGCAATATGTTTTTTATATAAAACTTGGTGTACGGGTTGATATTTTTGTTTGCTTACATAACCTTGCTAGCCTAAACTCTGTACTGAGAGGGAATGCTTCTCGTGCATCCAAATCCTTGAGCCAAAATCCATGCCATTTGTGTCCACCATAACTACCTATATGTGGTATTTCCTTGCCACTCCAAGTAAATTTTTCATGTGCTACCTTTAAATTATTCAAATGTTATTATTCCCTTTTGTGTCAATGTTTACTAGCTCATGAGGAATTAGTGTGGTTATTCTTTATTCTAGTTGTCAAATGGACTTTTACACCTGGACTAGTGGCATATACATCGCTTATCCTCTAATTTTGCAAAAAGAGCTGGCAACGGGGTGCCCAGTCCCAATTAATTACAACTTTAACCATTAATTCTCTTCACACTTTTGCCCTGATTCATCAGTAAGCAATGACAAACTGTGAAATACCTACGTGTGTAAACCAAAGAGAAAGAGGGATGATCTGCCTTGCTGGTAGAAATAACGTCATTCATGGGAGCCGCTCTTAAAAGTCCGTTTGACAGGTAGAATACTGTTCCACCCGCTACCATTCGTTGATAATTAATATAAACACCTCTCAAAAATAGATACTCTCCATGGTATGTGATTGATGGAAGGCACCCGATGATTCGGTTAGCCATGGCTTGTGTTAGCAAGGTTGGGAGGAGTATCAAATATTTTATGCAATCTCTATATGTTTTCAAAACCTAAAAGTAGCACATGACTTAATCCCTGCTTCCCTCTGCGAAGGGCCTTTCTTTTACTTTTATGTTGAGTCAGTTTTCCTATTCTTTCTGTCTTCCACAAGCAAACACTAGTGTCAACTTTGTTTAACATTTGTTATATGCTACGTATTGGACTTGTTATACTACTTTGTGTTGACGATATCCATGAGATAAATATGTTGAAAGTTGAAGCAAATGCTGAAACTTAATTCTTTCTTTGTGTTGATTAAATACCTTTTATTAGAAACTATTGCTTTATGAGTTAACTCTTATGCAAAACTGTTTGATGCTGTCTCGAAAGTACTATTCATGAAAACGTTTAGCTTGTGTGATTCATTGTTTACTCATTATCTATTTGGTAGCAAACTATAGACCATTGACTTGGATCACTTCATTAATTTACATGTGCCTTACAATATTATATGATCAAGATTATGATGGTAGCATGTCACCTCAAAATTATTTTGTTTTTTGTTTACCTACTCGAGGACGAGCAGGAACTAAGCTTGGGGATGCTGATACGTCTCAAACGTATCTATAATTTTTGATATTCCATGCTAATATAATACCAATTGCTACATGTTTTGCATCTACTTTATATCACTTTTATACATTTTTTGGGACTAACCTATTAATAAGATGCTGAAGTGCCAGTTCCTGTTTTTGCTGTTTTTGTATTCCAGAAAAGCTAGTCTGGAAATATTTCGGAATTGGACGAAACTTCACGGAGGGTTATTTTACCAGAACACACCTGAGGACCAAAGGAGCAACGAAGGAGAGCCACGTGGGCCCCACACGTGGCCAGGGCGCGGCCAAGGAGCCAGGCGCGCCGAGGGTCGTGTGTGCCCCACGGGGGTCGTCAGCCGCCGCCCTTTCGCCTACTTATCCCCCCGATGCGAAAACCCTAAACACCCGAGCCATTATCCACGAAAAGTTCCAGAGACGCCGCCGCCATCAACCCTAGCTCGGGAGGTTCCAGAACCTCTTCCCGGCACCCTGCCGGAGAGGGGAATCGTCACCGGAGGCTTCTACATCGCCATGCCTGCCTCCGGAGTGATGCGTGAGTAGTTCATCCTTGGACTACGGGTCCATAGCAGTAGCTAGATGGTTGTCTCTCCACTTTGTGCCATCATGTTTAGATCTTGTGAGCTGCCCTACATGATCAAGATCATATTATTGTAATGCTACATGTTGTGTTTGCTGGGATCCGATGAATATTGAATACTATGTCAAGTTGATTATCAATCTATCTTATATGTTATTTAAGATCTTGCATGCTTTCCGTTACTAGTAGATGCTTTGGCCAAGTAGATGCTTCTAACTCCAAGAGAGAGTATTTATGCTAGATAGTGGGTTCATGCCTCCAGTAATCTGGGAGAGTGACAGCAACTTCTAAGATTGTGAATGTGCTGTTGCCACTAGGGATAACCTAACGATGCTATGTCCAAGGGCATATGCACTTGTTTACATTACGCGCTTTACTTAATGCGATTATCCGTTGCTTACAACTTAATACCAACGGGGACTCGGATGACAACCTGGCGGTGGATTATTAGTCATAGACACTGTTGGATAACGGTCTATGTATCTTGTCGTAATGCCCAATTAAATATCATAGTAGTCACCATGTCATGTATATGCATTGTCATGCGCTCATATTTGTCAATTGCCCAGCTGTAATTTGTTCACCCAGCATGCTAGTTATCTTTTATGGAGAGACACCACTAGTGAACTGTGGACCCCGGTCCATTCCTTTAAACTGATTAAACCACAAACTGCAAATTGTTCCTTTTTCATTCTCTGCAATTTAATACTGTTTTTCCACACCATACGTTTAATCCTTTGTTTTCAGCAAGCCGGTGAGATTGACAACCTCACTGTTTCGTTGGGGCAAAGTAGTTTGATTGTGTTGTGTGCAGATTCCACGTTGGTGATCGTGTTGCACCGTGCGAGCCGCCAACAACCTTCAGAAACGCTGCTGCTCCTACTGGTTCGATAACCTTGGTTTCATACTGAGGGAAACTTGCTGCTGAACTGCATCATACCTTCCTCTTGGGGTTTCCCAACGAACGTGTGTTGCGCACCGAATCATCATGCATCCACAGGTTCACATAAGAGTTAACTCATAAAGCAATAGATTCTAACAAAAGGTATTTAACCAACACAAGGAAGATTTAAGTTTCAGCATTTGCTTCAACTTTCAACATATTTATCTCATGGATATTATCAACACGAAGCAATATAAGAAGTCCAATACGTAGCATATAACAAATGTTGTATCAAAGTTGACACTAGTGTTTGCTTGTGGAAGATAGAAAGAAATAGGAAAACTGACTCAACATAAAAGTAAAAGAAATGCCCTTCGCAGAGGGAAGCATGGATTAAATCATGTGCTAGAGCTTTTTAGTTTTTGAAATCACATAGAGAGTAAAAATTAAGTTTTGAGAGGTGTTTGTTAATTGTCAACGAATGGCAGCGGATGAAAACAGTATTCTCCCTATCAAACAAACTTTTAAGAGCGGCTCCCATGAAGGACGTTATTTCTACCAGCAAGGCAGATCATCCCTCTTTCTCTTTTGTTTACACATGCAGATGTTTCACTGAGTATTCAGTTGAAAAAATGTGAAGAGAATTAAGCGGTTAAAGTTGTAATTAATTGGGACTGGGCACCCCGTTGCCAGCTCTTTTTGCAAAATTAATAGATAAGCGGATGTATATGCCGCTAGTCTGGTGGTAAAGTCTGTTTGACAAGTCGAATAAAGAATAACCCACTACTTCCTCATGAGCTAGTAAACATTGACACAAAAGGAATAATAACAGTTTTGAATAATTTAAAGGTAGCACATGAAAAATTTACTTGGAGTGGCAAGGAATACCACATATAGTTAGTTATGGTGGACACAAATGGCATGGATTTTGGCTCAAGGATTTGGATGCACGAGAAGCCTTCCCTCTCAGTACAGAGTTTAGGCTAGCAAGGTTATGTAAGTAAACAAGAATATCAACCAGTACACCAAGTTTTATATGACCAACATATTGCAAACATTATAAGACTTCACACCGTCTTCCTTGTTAACCAAACCCTTTTATTAGAAAATATCTAGACCTTAGAGATACCACTCATGCAAACCAAATTTCAACGAGCTTTACTGTAGTTCTTCACTAATGGGCTTAACTTACATGATGCAAAAGTTTAATCATGATCTACTTGTTAACTCAAAACAATTGACAAGTATCAAATTATCCAAAATAGTGATCTACAAGAATATGCAAGTATTTTCCATTATACCATTTACCACATGCAACATTTTCTGTTCCAACCAAACACCATTCAATTTATTTCAATAACTCTCCAAACAAGTATAAGTGAAGCAAGAGAATACTTTCTTTTAAAAGAACTAATAGCTCTGACAAGACATACATGAAAACAAGAGCTAAAAGCTGAACAGCGCTAGATATGAATACTCAACAAATATAAGTAAAGAATAGGAGTATTCTCATGAAAAAGCGGAGCGTGTCTCTCTCCCAGTCAAGAATGCTAGGATCCAATCAAGTTGATGACAAAATGAAAATAAAAATAAAGTTCTGAAAATAAAAGCACACAGACGCTCCAAGAACAGCACATATGATGTGAAAGAATAAAAATAGTTTCCCTAGAGATGACCTGATAATTTTGTCGATGAAGAAGGGGATGCCTTGGGCATCCCCAAGCTTAGACGCTTGAGTCTTCTTGAAATATGCTGGGGAGATCCATGGGAGCCTCCCCAAGCTTAAGCTCTTCACTCTTCTTGATCCTATTATATCACTCTTCTCTCTTGACCCTTGAAAACTTCATTCACACCAAACTCAAAGTAAATCATTAGAGGGTTAGTGCATAATCAAAAACTCACATGTTCTATAAAGACGCAATATAACTTGTTACTTTGAACATTATCTACTGCCACTGATGTTATGTGAAGCTCTTCCACCCAAAAAAGAATTTCACTCAACACTAGTAAAAGAGAGAATGCAAAATAAAAGACATAATCTGTCTAAAACAGAATAGTCCACAAAGACGAATTTTTTCGAGACACTTACGACGCTCAGATCGGAAAACTTTGAACTAACGAAAGATGCAGACATACATAAAGATTACGCACAAAATTTTTCAGATTTAATTCACTTTCTGGTGATTTTAGAAAATTAATACGGTGAACAGCAGAAATCTGTTTCTGCGCAGCAATCAAAATTTAGCATCATCTTATCATTAGAGACTATTCTTGGCACAACAATGAGAAAAAGTAAAGATACAAAGGAGTTGCTACAGAAGTAAACAAATACCTTGACTAAAACTGAAAACAAAAGATAATGGGTTGCCTCTCAAAAGCGCTTTCTTTAATGCCTTTTAGCTAGGCTAGAAGATTTTAATGATGCTCTCATAAGAATAAAAGTTGAAAAACAAAAGAGAGCATCAAGAGGCAAACATCAAACACATTTAAGTCTAACCCACTTCCTATGCAAAGGAATCTTGTAATAGAATAAATTATTGAAGCATAAAGCAACTAGCATAAGAAGATGAAACAATGCAACTTCAAAACTTTCAACATAAAGAGAGGTGTTTTAGTAACTTGAAACTTTACAACCATATTTTCCTCTCTCATTATAATTTTCAGTAGCATCATGAACAAACTCAACAATATAACTATCACATAAAGCATGCTTTTCATGATCTACAAACACATAATTTTTATTAAGCTCAAAAACAGTGGGGTTATTAAACCCACTTTTGACAATAGTAGTATAATTAATATCAAAAACATAAGACCATCATCAAGAGAATTATCATATATAAGTTAGGGAGCACATTTTTACTTTCTGCAATTTCCTCTTTTACTGAGTCAAGGAAGGTGTTTACTTCAAATTTATCAAAAGGAGATATTTCAATAGAATCATGACATTCAACAATATAGCACTCTTCCTCCTTAGATAGGCATGGAGGGAATCAAATAATGTAAGAGTTAAAGAGTTACTATCTTTAGGAGGTAGATCCTCCTTTTGTTCATCACTCTCTTCCTCTTTTTCATCCAATGAGGTTTCAGTTTCTGCAATTTCTTCTCCCACAGGTTCCTGAAAGGTAGCAAGTTGTCCTGGAGAATAAGTTTTCTCAAGAAATTCAGTGATATAAGGATTATCATTGTAATATTCAAGGCAGTAACCAAGTATCTCGGAATTCTCAGACTTATAAGGGGCATCATGATACGTCCATTTTGCATCACTATTTTATATCATAATTTACTGTTATTCATTGATATATTTCATATTAAGATGTGTTACTTATGTTATTTTGTCTTATTTTGCATGTTTGATGATTATTGGATAACTAACTGCCGGAGTCGGATTTCAGTTTGAAAAAGCACCGTCAAGACACTATATTTCTGGAGCTCTAAAAATCTTGTCAAATATACAGAAGTTCCTATTTTATCAGAAGATGGAGGCAGCCAAAAGGGGAGGCTGAGATGGGCCAGGAGGGGCCCACACCACCCTGGGCGCGGGCCCCACCATGGCCGCGCCGAGGCATGGTGTGGAGTCCCTGGCCCACCTCAGGCACTCCCCCTTCGCGTAGTTCATCCCCTCAACCCTAATATTCGAGGGGGGAGCCAGAGAAAATATTCCGCCGCCTCCACGAGACGGAAACAACAGAGAGAAAAAAAGCTCTCCGGCAGGGAGAAATCTGCCAGGGAAATTACTCCCCCGGGGGGGGATCATCGCCAACCTCATCGTCATCACGTGGACTTCATCGGGATCATCATCAGCATCATCTCCACTGCCATCACCATCATCACCGCTGCTCCATCCCACTCCGCTGTAACATCTAGGGCTATACTTCGTCTAGTTCATAGGGGGAACTCTCCCGGTGTTAATCACTTATTGTGGTTGATGCTATTGAGTTTTATCGGTGAATTGAAATTTATGTTCAGATTGTTATTCATCATTAAATCACCTCTGATCATGATCCAAATGATGTCTTGTGAGTAGTTCATTTAGTTCTTGAGGACATGGGAAAGTCTTGTCGCTAGTAGTGAATTATGTTGAGTAATATTTAATGGTTTGATATTTAAGTTGTGGTGCTATTCTTCTAGTGGTGTCATGTGAACGTCGACTACATGACACTTCACCTTTATGGGCCTAGGGTAATGCATTGTGTATTTGGTTGCTAATTGTGGGTTACCGGAGTGACAGAAACCTAAACCCTCGTTAGTAAACCGGTGCACGATGGAGCGTAGGATCTCAGAGTTTAAGGCTGTGGTTAGATTTATCTTAATTACTTTCTTGTAACTGTGGATGCTTACAAGGGGTATAATCACAAGTATGTATTAGTCCAAATAAGGGCGGTGCATTAGCATAGGTTCACCCACACAACACTTATCAAAACAATAATGATTAATCAACTATATGAAGCGAAAGCACTTGACTAAATTCCCGTGTGTCCTCAAGAACATTTTGCATCATAAGTAAACCAACCGGCTTGTCCTTTACTCTAAAAAGGATTGGGCCACTTGCTGCAATTATTATTACTGTCTTTTACTTACTCGTATTTTATTTACCAGCTATATCAAAAACCCCTAAAAACTTGTCTGCTAGTGTCAAGGTTCAAAAAAGCGTAAAGCGTAAGCGTAGCGACAAGCTCTCGCTTAGAGTTTTTTGCGCTTAAGCGAGCTTAAGCGTCGCTTAAGCGTTTTAAAAAAATGGCAGAACTTTGCCTGTTTCCAAGTATTCAACACAGTTTGCATGTAAAATATGAATGATACAGCAGAATATATGTGAATATATGAATGATGCAGCAGAATTGCAAGCCATAATTTCAACGGCACAGAATTCTGGGTATCTAGGAGTACAGAAATAGAGGAGAGTGGTGCTTGCTCCGGGGAAGGAGAGGTGGTGGGGGCAGGGAAGGGGCTACTGGGGCATCTCTGTAGCAGCAAAGAGACCATTAGCACGAGTCTCTTACGCCATTATTACGCAATTGGGCCTTACCAGCGCTTAAGTAGCCGCTTAGGGCCAAAGCGAAGCGTTTTTTCCATCGCTCAGCGCTTAAGCGCGCTTAAGCGTACGCTTAGTTCCGCTTTCTTGAACCTTGACTAGTGTTTACAGTGAAACCTTTACCGAAACTCCTTGTCAGCACCTTCTGCTCCTCGTTGGGTTCGACACTCTTATTTATCGAAAGTACTACGATACACCCCTATACTTGTGGGTCATCACATCATCATTCTGAAGCAACAAGTAATTTCATAAGCACCCTTAAAAACAACAACAATTTTTTCAAGATTAACAAAGTCATAGTTTCCTTTAGCATAAGAAGCCAAAGTCTCATCATCATTATAATCACATTGGAAAGGGAGGTGTTTATGCCTCCTACAGCAAAAACATTCATTAAAGCACCAAGATTCATTATAAATAGAGCACAAGTTTCTAGCAAAACAATTCAATTTATATATTTGTACCCATAAGTAGATAATCCTTAAAATAATTTTGTTGCTCCTCCGTGAACCCACATAGCCAACAAGATTTTGTTTCCATTGATAGCAAGTAAACAAATAGACATGATAACAAACCGAAATAAACTAGAAGCAAGAAACTAATTTTTTGTGTTTTTGATAATTAAAAGCAAACAAGATAAAATAAAATAAACTAAGCAAGACAAAAAACAAAGTAAAAAGATTGGAAGCGTGAAACTCCCGTTGCAGAAGTCTGCTGACTCCCTGGCAACGGCGCCAGAAAATGAGCTGTTGCAGGGACTTTGCAGAGCTTCCTGAAATACTTCTACTCCCCGGCAACGGCGCCAGTAAATCTTTTGATAGCTTGATGAAACACACGTTCGTTGGGAGACCCAAAGAGGAAGGTATGTTGTAATCCAGCAACAAGTTTTCCCTCAGTATGAACCAAGGTTATCGAACCAGTAGGAGCAGTAGCACTTCAGAAGGTTGTTGGCGGCGCCGTTACTCGATCACCAACGTGGAGCCTGCACACAACACAATCAAACTACTTTGCCCCAACGAACAGTGAGGTTGTCAATCTCACCGGCTTGCTGAAAACAAAGGATTAAACGTATGGTGTGGAAAACAGTGTTTAATTGTAGAAAGTAAAAGAGAACAATTGTTTGCAGTTGGTGGTTTTATCAGTGTAAAAGAATGGACCGGGGTCCATAGTTCACTAGTGGTGTCTCTCCATAAAAATAAACAACATGTTGGGTAAACAAATTACAGCTGGGCGCATGACAATGCATACATATATGACAAGATGGCTACCATGATATTTAATTGGGCATTACGACATAATACATAGACCGTTATCCAACCGCATCTATGACTAATAATCCACCTTCAGGTTGACATCCATGTTCCCCGTCGGTATTAAGTTGCAAGCAACGGATAATCGCATTAAGCAATGTGCGTAAAGTAAACAAGTACATATGACCGTGGACATAGCATTGTTATGTTACCCCTAGTAGAAACAGCACATCCACAACCTTAGGTGTTGCTGTCACTCGCCCAGATTACTGGAGACTGAACCCACTATCTAGCATAAATACTCCATCTTAGAGTTACAAGCATCTACTTGGCCAAAGCATCTACTAGTAACGGAAAACATGCAAGATCATAAATAACATGTATCATAGATTAATAATCAACTTGATCATAGTATTCAATATTCATCGGATCCCAGCAAACACAACATGTAGCATTACAATAAGACTATCTTGATCATGTTAGACAGCTCACAAGATCTAAACATGATGGCACAAAGTGGAGAGACAACCATCTAGCTACTGCTATGGACCCGTAGTCGAAGGATGAACTACTCACGCATCACTCCGGAGGCAGGCATGGTGATGTAGAGCCCTCCGGTGATGATTCCCCTCTCCGGCAGAGTGCCGGGAAGAGGTTCTGGACCCTCCCGAGCTAGGGTTGACGACGGCGGCGCCTCTGGAACTTTTCGTGGAATATTACTCGGGGTGTCTAGGGTTTTTGCATCGGGGGAATAAGTAGGCGAAAGGGCGGCGGCTGGAGAGCCCCGAGGGGCCCACGCGCACCTAGGCGCGGGCCCACCCTTGGTCGCGCCCAGGGGGCGTGTGGGGCCTCCCTGGCTCTCCTCCGTCTCCCCTCTCGACTCCATGTGTGTCACGATGAAATAGGGACCTCCGTAAATTTTCGTCCAATTCCGAGAATATTTCCTGACTAGCTTTTCTGGAATACAAAAACAGCAGAAAACAGGAACTGGCACTGTGGCATCTTGTTAATAGGTTAGTCCCAAAAAATATATTAAAGTGACATAAAGTGGATGCAAAACATGTAACAATTGGTATAATATCATCATGGAACATCAAAAATTGTAGATACGTTTGAGACGTATCAGAGGAACCTGGGTAAATCCTTCTCGTTGTTAGCCGACGATACCACCAGCACACATGTGTCCCTCTCCTTGAAACCCCTAGTACCATCAGCGATGGGTATTGCCATGGTACCCCCACGTCAATTGGCACTTGACTCTAGTCGGTAGAGTCGGGAGCCCAGAACCTGGGTAATCCTTCTCCTTGTTAGACGACAATACCACCAGTGTACACGTTTCCCTCTCCTCGAAACCCCTAGTACCATCAGCGATGGGTATTGTCGTGGTACCCCCACGTCAATTGGCACCCGACTCATACCCTACCCATTAGAGGTGGGTGCCTATTGACATGGGCACGTCGGGTACCTACCATTGGTATTCCTGGGATGGCCCTACCGAAGGCCCACCAGGTGGCCCATCGAAGCCCACGAGGCCCAAGCTTGCATGAAGGCTCTAGACGTATCTTTCAAGCTATTTCTTGGAGTACGAAGCAAACACTACAGATAAGATTAGGAAACCCTAGGTTTCCACCGACATTGTAACCTACTCGGTCACGGGCATCCGAGATCCAGCCTCCTATATAAAGGCTGGGAGAGGCCGCCGAGCAAGGGGAGAACCCTACGCCAGATTTAATATGTGCCACAATAGCCATCTCGGTGACATTGTAAACGTCATCATGAATACCAGATCAGACAAGCAGGAGTAGGATGTTACCCTCCGAGGGCCAGAACCTAGGTAAATCCTTCTCCTTGTTAGCCGACGATACCACCAGCACACATGCTTGTCTCTCTACCATCAGCGATGGGTATTGCTGTGGTACCCCCACGTCAACTGGCACCCAACACTAATGAGCGGACCGTCAAATTGTTGGGATTAGTGCGAGTCCATGTGTCGCGACAACATAAATTGAAAATCGAAACCCTGTGCCAGCGAATTCGGACCAAAACGGCGTGTCCGCGGGAGTGCATGATGACCCGCGTCGGGACATAAAAATCGCGCGAAGCCTAAAAAACCCGACACAAATCGAAAGTTACGACTTTTAGTAGATAGTGTTATTGTTTCGGCAAGACTTCATAAGTATTTCGAACAATTATAGAGAAGACATATGATATTGGAGAGATCTCGGAAGTGTTTCAGGTATTTTCTAAGCGGGCATAAGATGCGCCAAATTTATTAAAATAGTTTCTATCACTGTCGAATTAATTACGAGATTTTATTTGGAAGGTATATATTCATACGGAGGTTTTGGAGAAACACCGGAAGAGGGGAGAGTGTAGGGAGGGGGCAAAAGGCTGCCCTCAATTTGCACCCTACATGAGGGTAGCCGCATGGACCCTAGAGGCCCATTTCAGGCCGATCGAGCCCCTCCTTGGGCTGCCCCCACTTGTCCTAAAGCAAGGTAGTCCCAATGAGGCCAAATAGGACTAGGATTTCAACTCCTCATAAGGAAGGGGAGCGGTGCGGGCCCCTTGCCATACGGCCGTTGGCGGCCAAGGGGAGGAAGTGCCTTCCCCAAGTTTGCTTGGCCCTCTCCCCTCCTACTATATATACCCACTCCCTCCTCCCTTGGGAGGTACACATTTGGACTCTCCTCTATCTCTAATGTCATATGTTGAGAAATCTCTATACCTATTATATAGATCTAATCTATTTAGATTAGATCTAAATCTACATCTACACCGAAGGCTGTTCTCTCATTGCTGGCATCAAGTTCTGCACGACATAGTGCTCGCGGGTTGAAGCTCTGGACACGTGGATGCCGGCGGACAGATCATACATTTGATCTAGAACATGGGAGTGGGGAATCACCGACATTCTCACCGCTATGCATAGCTGTCAGAATTTTTATTGGGCTTTATCAACATATATTTTCGCTACAGGTGTTGGTGAGTACTAGATCTTATCTCATAATTGCAACTTCATAGATTGATCTCGGTGTTGTGTAGTAAGGAATTTTCGAACAAAGGTGGTCTCCACCGTAAAATTCTTTCTTATCCTCTGCCATTGTCCTTTGATCAGCGCACATGGTCTATATCTCCCCTGTTCGTGCTTTCTTCTTCTCATTGTGCATCCAAAGCTTCCAGTATGCCCTGCATTGTCACGTATACCGTGCTACGGTCGCACCGGAGCTACCGCTCAACTCGATGGATGGCGAGTTCCTTGTGCTGGACCTTGTGGAGGTTGCGGCCGAGGCGTGATCAAGTCCTTGACATTGTGGTGACCGGCGACCGCCGCGGACGAGCAGACATTGCCGGAGCAAATTGGCAAGGTAAAATCGGTAGCTCGTCGAGGCGTGCTTCACGCCGGCAGTGGGGCGGAAGACTGGGGCGCCGGCGATGGGAGAGGATAGCGAGGCGCAGGGTCGCCCTGCAGCACGGCTTCGACAAGCGCGGCAACCTGGCTGCAGCTGGTGACGAGCATGGCGATCTAACTGCGTTGCTGACGTGCTTGGGCACGGCGGTGCGATGGGAGTCGTAGCCTGCTAGAGTCATAGCTGGTTTTCTGACGCTGGTTCTCTTTTCTTTGGGCGCGGGATACGGATAAGAGTGCGAAAAATGGGACCCACTTATACCACTGTTACTTTATTTTATACTCTCTCCTTTTTAATATAAGATGTTTTAACGTTGTCCACATGTACATGTAAACAAATGTATGTAGACATTTATATGTAGACATGCATTAGTGTGCATATTCACTCACTTTGATATGTATCTAAACAACATGTGCAACACCTAAAACATCTTATATTGAAAAAGGGAAGGAGTACATGTTTAGTACTCCCTCCGTTCTACATTAGTTGACTTCCATTTGTTCACATGCGGATGTATCTATACATATTACAAGTATAGATACATCCGCATGTGGACAAATGGAAGTCATCTAATTTGAAACAGAGGGAGTACTTCCTTCATCCCAAAAATCAAGACGATCTTTTAATTTCGCTGGTCAAGACATCCAACTTCGATCATAATTTATATTTATAATATGATCACAAAATTATTATAAAAGTATATGAAATGAAAGATTTTTGCAAGGCAAATCCAGATACCATTTATACGTTGTAGATCTACGTAATTTATGATATATTTATGATCAAAGTTGAGCATCGATGACCAGCATAAAACAGGGCGCCATTGTCAGCCCAGTAAGAACCAGGGTGTGCTGGGCCAGGCCTCTATAACCCTCAACACTCGGCGAGTGAATCTCGCTAAGGACCAGGTCTGCAAGCCTGGGGAGCCCGCGGGGCAGAATCGCCTCGCGAAGGCCTGAGGAGGCAGCTAGGGCCTGTGGAGCCTCTACTCCGCTGCTTCCTCTCCACGGAAGTTTTCCCTGAAGGGAAGTCAACGCAGAATCCTCCACAGGGCGTTCCCGCCCACGCGAGGGTTCCTTCACTGTAAAGCAAGCTCTGCGGAGCGCACATGGCTTCCGCAGCGGCCGCAGAGTGACCGCGCCTCTGCGCAGGGTGACGACGGAGCTACAGTCCCACTTTGGTGATAAAGGAGTCAACAAAGCAGGGGCAACGGCGCAGACCACCAAGCTTTCCTCTTTGGTGATAAGGGAGCAGGCCGGCGCTACGCGCCAAACGCGACGTCACCGTGGGGACTTCCCCCGCTCCTCTGCGGCAGCAGCTGGCCGTCCTGGATGGACGGCGGCCTCTCTGCTGCGGCCTCAGCTTTTGTGCCCATGGACCGCGCTCATGGACGCCCAAGCAGCGGTGCACCGTGCTCCCGACCGTTGTCGCCATGTGGTAGCCCCTCCGCTGCACAAGGACAGGGAGGAGGCCCGGGGCGCCTATAAAAGGAGCTGGTGCACCACCCTAAGGGGGATCGACACATTTTACTCCTAGTCTAGCTACTTGCGCGCAAGGGAGAAGAAGACAGTAGTTTCCCTCCCCTTGTACGCGCCATTGCCAAACTGTGCCCTCGGCAAGCACGCTGTACTGTAACCTCTACAAGCAGCAATACAGACAGGCAGGACGTAGCGGTTTTACCTCCACAAGAGGGCCGTGAACCTGGGTACGCGCCGTGTCTCTCTCTGCCGTGATGTCCCTCCTCAGGCACGACGAGCAGCGTCGCCGCGCCGGATGAGGGTTGATTGACGTCGTGTTCAGCCCCTTACACGAACTCTCTTCGCGAGTGTGACTGCCCCTGTTTCGTGGGAGTCATTCTCCGACAATTGGCGCGCCAGGTAGGGGGCTGAGGCGCGCATTCAACCTCCATCGACCTCAGCGCCATGGCGGACACTCGCGCTGCTCGCGCCAACCGGCGCGCGTCAGGCCGAGCTGAGACCGAGCCCGTCGTCCACACCACCAGGCCACGCGGCCGTCCGCGCACCAACCGCGCTTCGGGGCGCACTACTGCGGAGCCACGCGTGGAGCACCCCGAGGATGAGGACGACCGCTACGACGAAGACGTCGACCACGAGCACAGCGAGGACGCTGAGTCCTCGCATCCATCTCGGCGCCAAAGCGCGTCCACGCTTGGACGCCCGGCGCCCAGCCCAAACACTGCGCTGCTCATGGCAGCAGAGCTCTTCCGCTACCGCCCCACCGCCGAGGCGCACGACAACTGGCTTGGCCGTCTCCAGCACCTCGTCGACATCGCGGCTGCGCCGCGCGCGGTTCCAGCACCTTCGCGCTCCCTGGTGCACCACAACTCCGGGCGCGCAGGCACCGCCGCGCATGGAGCGCCTCCGCCTCCGCCTCCGCCAGGACCACCTCCGGCTGCGGCAAACAAAGCCGCCTCTCACGCGTCCTCGCCGCATGATTGTCAAATCGTGCAGCGGACGCCGCCGGACGCGCGGGTGGAGATGGAGCGCCAGCGGGACCTCCAGAAGCGCATCGTCGAGGAAATTGGCCAGGCCGGGCGCCAAAACCGCAGAGCTCTCCAGGGCGGTGTGGCCACGTACGCCACAGGCTGCACGGCCTTCACCCGCAACCTGCGCCGCGTCGTCTGGCCGCAGAAGTTCAGGCCAGACCTCCCCAAGGGCTACGATGGCACGAACAACCCCATCGAGTTCCTGCAGCTCTACACCACCTCCATCCAAGCTGCGGGAGGAGACGACAAGGTCATGGCGAACTGGTTCTCGCACGCCCTCAGGGACTCTGCCCTGTCGTGGCTCCTGAACCTCCCTGAGGACTCCATCGACTCCTGGGAGGACCTCTGCAAGCAGTTCGTTGCGAACTTCAAGGGCACGTACGAGCGCGCCCTCACCTACAACGACCTGCGCGCCGTACGCCAGAAGTCTGGCGAGACTCTCCGCAAGTACATCCAGCGCTTCAGCCAAGTCCGCAACAAAATCCCCAACATCCCTGACTCGCACGTCATTGCTGCCTTCAGAGAGGGCGTCACCAACCGCAGGATGCTTGAGAAGCTCGGCATTCACGATACCCTCTCCTCTGTCGTGAAGCTCTTCGACATCGCAGACAAGTGTGCCAAGGCTGAAGAGGGTCTCCTCTTCACCAAGGTGGCCTCTGCAGACGACCCCCAGAGGGATCCAAGGCCCACAAGAAGCGTGACGAGACCAAGCGCAAGCCTACTGCTGTGCTGGCTGCTGAGCCCGGCGCTAAGCACGCTCGAGAGGACTCTGCAGAGGATGGCGAGAAGAAGATGGACAACCGTCCCTTCTGCATCTACCACAACAGGCGCGGCCACGCGACAGAGAACTGCTACGACCTCAAGCAGCTGAGCAAGAAGCGCGAGCAGGAAGAAGGCAGCGGTGGTCGCGGCAGAGGCCGTAACTACCGCAAGGGCGGACGCAAAGGTGGCTACCAGAAGCCTCAAGGGACTCAGGCCAACGCCGCTGAGAAGAACAACAACCTCCCTGACGAGGAGCCTGGGGGCTACCAGGCCCCTAGAGGCGCCATGGCGTGCATCCTCGGCGGGGCTCAGGCGCCCAAGTCCAACAATCAGTTCAAGCAGTTCGCCCGCGAGCTCAACGCAGCGCTGCCCGGGGTGGAGACATCGCGTCCCCTCAAGTGGTCTCAGTACACCATCGCCTTCGACGCCAAGGACCACCCCAAGTCGACCAAGACTGTAGGCACCCTCCCGCTGGTGTGCACCCCCACCATCAACAATATCGCCGTCGGCAAAACGCTCATTGATGGGGGTGCAGGCCTGAACGTCATCTCTGTCGAGACCTTTGAGACGCTTCAAGTGCCCTACGAGTGGCTTATGCCCTCCAGGCCCTTCACAGGGGTCACCAGCGGCTCAATCTCGCCTCTGGGGCAAGTGAGGCTTGCAGTCACCTTTGGCACGCAGCAAAACTATCGCACCGAGCTCATCGACTTCGACGCCGCGCACATTGGCCTGCCCTACAACGCCATCCTCGGCTACCCCGCCCTCGCGAAGTTCATGGCCGTCACGCACCACGCCTACAACATGGTCAAGATCCCTGGCAGCGGCGGCACCATCACCATCCATGGTCACGTACAGGACGCTACACGCGCTGTCGAGCTCGCCTACAAAGCTGCTGCCATGGCGTTCCCTGCTGACGAAGACCTGGAGCCCCTCGCGAGGCCCAAGAAGAAGAAGCAGCTGTTCTCTCAGGAGCAGGCCGCTACAAAGAAGGTGTCGCTGAGCACCAGCGATTCGGGGGCTGAGGGCTCGGGGGCTAGCGTCACCATAGGCGCTGGCTTACCTCCCAAATAGGAAAGCGCGCTCGTCGCCTTCCTTCGGGCAAATTCTGACATGTTCGCATGGACTCCGTCAGAAATGTCCGGCGTACCAAGGGAGGTGATCGAGCACCACTTAGCTGTGTGTCCAAACGCACGCCCCGTCAAGCAGAAGGCACGGAAACAAGCCCCTGAGAAGCAAGCCTTCATCATCAAAGAAGTAGAAAAGCTAAAAGCAGCAGACATTATTCGAGAAGTTGCCCACCCCACCTGGGTCTCTAATGGCGTGGTTGTCCCAAAACCCAATGGGGGAGGCCGGCTCTGCATCGATTACACTGATGTAAATAAAGCCTGCCCCAAGGACCCATACCCCATGCCAAGGATTGATCAGATCGTGGACTCCACAGCCGGCTGTGATCTCCTCTGTTTTCTGGACGCCTTCTCAGGCTACCACCAGATCAAAATGGCTAAAGAGGACGAGGAGAAAATAGCGTTCCTCACCCCCTGTGGCGTGTATTGCTACACTTGCATGCCCTTCGGGTTGAAGAACGCCGGCGCCACCTTCCAGAGGCTCATGAGGATCGCCCTGGGGGCTCAGATGGGAAGGAATGCAGAGGCATATGTTGACGACATCGTAGTCAAGTCTCGCGAGGGAGACACTCTCTTGAAGGACCTCGAGGAGACCTTCGCCAGCCTGCGCAAGGTGAACATCAAGCTAAACCCCGCCAAGTGCGTCTTCGGGGTACCTTCAGGCAAACTCCTCGGGTTCCTCGTGTCCCATCGCGGCATAGAAGCAAACCCTGACAAGATCAAGGCCATAGAAGAAATGCAGCCACCTCGCCGCCTCAAGGACATGCAGCGCCTAGCTGGGTGCATGGCCAGCTTGGGCCGCTTCATCTCCAAGTTTGGCGAGAGGGCCCTGCCATTTTTCAAAATCATGAAGAAGTCCGGCACCTTCAAGTGGACTCCAGAGGCAGACAAGGCATTTGAGGACTTGAAGAAGTACTTGGCTAGCGCACCAGTTATGGTAGCCCCCAGGACGGGCGAGCATCTAAAGCTGTACCTTGCAGCCACTCCACAAACCGCAAGCGCCGTCCTGGTGGTCGAAAGAGAAGAGCCAGTCCTCCCCAAGAAAAGTGCTGCCACTCCAAGTCCAGAGCCTCCCGACAAGGAAAAAGTCCCTCCAGGCCCAGAGCCAGACCCACAGCCAGCTGTCGAGCCTACTTCAGGCACCCCTGCTGAGACTCCTCCACAAGGAAACCTCGCCAAAGGGCCTGAGGAGTCCCTCGAGGGAGCCAACGCTGCGTCACCCTCCACAACCCTTGTCGAGCATCCAGTCTACTATGTCAGTACTGTGCTAAGAGATGCTCGCGAGCAATGGTCAAGCCGAGCGAGCAAATGCTGAGGTCCTCAAGGGCCTCAAGACGAGAAGTTTCAACCGCCTCAAGGGCTATGGCAAGGGCTGGATCGATGAGCTCCCCTCCGTGCTCTGGTCCATCCGCACGAACCCTACAAAGCCCACTGGTGAGACGCCATTCGCCCTGGTGTATGGAGCCGAAGCAGTCCTCCCCACAGAGATCAAGCACGGGTCCGCAAGGGTCCTTGCCTTCAATGAGGACAATCAAGAAGACCTCCACAACGACGACCTGCTGTTCCTCGACGGGTTGCGCCGCCGAGCCGCCCTCAGAGCGGCAAAGTACCAGCAAGACCTGCGACGCTACCACAGCCGCCACATACGTCCGCGCACTCTCGAGACAGGCGACCTTGTCCTCAGGAGGATCCTCTCCAGGGAAGGTCTCCACAAGCTCTCGCCCATGTGGGAAGGCCCCTACAGGGTCGCGCATGTCGCCAGACCTGGTGCGGTGCGCCTCGAGACGGAGGACGGCATCCCGGTCAAGAACCCTTGGAACATCGCGCATCTACGCAAGTTCTACCCGTGATCTCTATCACACCAGGCATTTTTTGTCTCTAGAGGAAAGCGCACAGCTTCACCTCCAAGCTTCACAAAAGCTTCTCTCTCTGAGGGCCAGTCCCTCTGAGCTCTTCCTGTAACGTGCCGCCGCAGGCCGTGAAGAGTCTCAGCCACTGAATGTGGTCCCCATGCCTCGACATGGAAACTTTATCTTGGCAAGCCCAAGTGTAACGAACCAATTCGTTTCCTAGTGAAACATTGCGCTGCGGCGCCGCTATGTAATATTTTGGGGGTGAGTTTTAGTTCTCATTACTCTGTGTTTTCATTCGCGCTCATATCTTTCCCCTTGCGCACCTCGCGAGCGGGGGCTGAGTACGGTGACTGTGCCTCGGGAGCATCCCAGCAGCACCGCAAAATCCAAAAGGATCCGAGCTCTAACACGTGAGCACGCTCTCACGCCTGTTACCTCACCAAAGAGCTCTGGCCCAGGGGCTTGCTCCCAAACCTGCCACCTCACCTAAGGACCTTTGGTACTTACTCTCCTCGCGAGGCACCCATGAGGAAACCTATAAGCGCGCATGAGTTTCTCTACCATGTTTTGCTTTGGTTCCACCTCTAACCTACACAGGGAACAAGAGTCCCCCCAAGGCTCGTGGAGTCACGCTCCAGACCCAAAGAGGGAAGCACACCTTCAGGGAAATCAACGCCCTCCACGAGGCCAGAACCTCGCTAAGCTAAGTCCTGCGCTTACACCTCAGGCGTTGTGTTTTTCCTCTCACGAGCAACTTCCGTCCCTCGGGCGGGTATTTTCTCCTTCGCATTTCATGGACTGCTTGAGCGTCAAAGGGGAGCCCTCGAGCATCGCGACTCGAGAGCTCTTACCTCTCTAAGCCTTAAACACCCCCCGGCCTTGCTGAGTCATTGCTCTGGCATACCGTAGTGGCGGAGTCATAGCGCTAAGAGACGGGTCCTGACGACGTAAAGCGAAAAAGGCATGGAATAGGGATAAAATGCCCGTCGAGGGGCACACACACATTGCAGCACAATAAAGTGTTTTACAGACCATCACAAATGAAACAAAGTCTTTAAACAAAGATAACTTGCGCCTCAGGCGCGACTTGTGGCAGGAGCAGCTTAAGCAGAAGTCTTGGCGGCCTCATCCTCCTCAGCGTCACCTTCCTCCGCGCCTTCCTCCTCGACGTCTTCCTCCTCGCCAGAGGCCGGCTCTTCAGCGACCCTCTTGAAGCGGTTGACATAGTCGTTGATCTCCTCCCGCAGCGAGTTGAAGAGGCGCGTCTCGGTCTGAGCATCCCCATGGGCTCGGTCACGGACTCGAAGTCGAAGCATGGATATAGGCGCTTGAGGTTGACGAAGACGCGCTCGACCGCCACCAGCAGGAGCTTGCGGCACTCCTCGTCGACAACATCGTCGAGTTCCGCCACAGGGCCCTCAAGGACGGAGAAGAGCTGGTCGAAGTAGGTCAGATACGTGGCGACGTCGGCGTTCCCGTGGACGGGGACGGCAGGAGCATCCACCCCCAGCTTCGCAGCAAGAGCGTTCCCGCGCGTCACCAAAGATCGGAACATACGCTCCCGCTGCTGCGTCAAGACCCGTGCCGCCACCGCGCTCTGCTCAGCCTCCTCGACCCTCTCCACAACAGGGGCCACCTGCGCATTCAGCTCCTGCATGTCTGCCATCAGGGCTGTGAGGTCCTGCTCCGAGCGCTCGAGGGCCTGTTCCGTGCGGAGATTAGCGTCCTTGGCGCGCTTCAGCGAGGATTTCAAGTTGGCGTTCCACTCCTCCAGCTGGCGAATGCGCTTGCCGAGCTCTCTGCGCTTTTTCTGGAAGCCGTCCTCCTGCTTCTTGAACTTCCCAGCATACTCCCGGGAGACGGCCTGTGTGACAGCAGTGCGGTACTCTTTTTGCTTGGTGAGGGCCTCCGCCTCCGCCTCCTTTTTCTTCTCGGCAAGCTTTTGGTTGGCCTTCTCCACAAGCTCCCGGTGCCGCTCCACCTCCTTGTCGTGCTTGCCCATGGCCTCAGCCAAGCTGCTCTCGCGGGACTCCAAGGCCTCACGCTCTCTGTTCATGTCTGTTTCCGCCTGCTCCAGTTTCTCCTCACGCTTGAGCACCTCAGCTTCGCGTGTCGTCATGGCCTGCTCGCGAGCCTCCAGCGACAGACGATGCTGCTCCAGAGACTTCCTCACCACCTCAGCTTCAGAAATTATCTTCTCCTCGCGGCTGGCCAGCTCCTTGCGCTGGTCGGCGAGGGAGGTCTCGATAGCCGCTCGGTCGGAGGCTGCAGCCTGGCGCTCCGCCACAGCCGCCTCCCGATCCTCTGCAGCCGCCTTGCGTTCCGCCTGGACCGGCGCCAAGGCCTCTTGCGCCTCGCGCTCCGCGTTCTCGCGGATCTCCTGGGCCTGCCGCGTCGCCTCGTCGCGCTGCGCCTGAAGAGCTTGGTCGTCAGGGCCACTCCGCCGCCTGACTTCGAAGAAGCGGGCCCAGTCAGCAGCAAGGGCGTCGTACCTCCTGCCAAGCTCCGCCTCCTCAAGGGCAAGTTGGGTTCTAGCCCGTCTAGGGTGCCCCTCACCAAACGGAGGGCAGCTTGGCGGCACGCGCCGCTCCGGCTCCGGTCGCTCAAGACCAAGGCCCAAGAGCCCTCACGTGGCGCAGCGTCCTCCGCCCCAGCGCCAGCCTCTGGTGCTGAAAGCACAGTGCTTGGACCAGGGTCAGCACGGGGCCACAGGAGCGGGCCCCCACCGTCTTGTGCGTCGTTGTTCTCCACGACGACCTCCTCGTGGGCCTCGGGGGCTGGCGAGGGAGGCCTAGCCACCAGTGGCTCAACCGCAGCCTCGCCTGCTGCGGCCTCAGAAGAAGTGGCCTCCCCCTCAGGCTCGGAATTTGGAGGGGGCGGCGGAGGAGTTCCCTCCTCCATCTCGACGTCGGCGCCTCCCGGCGCCTGTGTGCTGGTCCCCGCCGTCTCCACGGCGGGTGTCTCTGGGGGCTCCAGTGGAGCATCAGGGCGCGGCGGCGACGGAGCCTTCACCGCCTCCTCAATCTGACTCTCGGCAGGAGGTGGCGAGGCAGTTGCTTCTTCAAGGGGCGTCTCCCCCACAGGCCTCATGGCCTCGTCAACAGCCGGGCCCGTGGTGACTGTCACCACGGGCTCCTCAGTCTCTTCTCCAAGGGGCGCTGTAGGCCCCTCAACAACGGGCGTAGCGTCGCGCCGCACGTCCGCAGCCTTGCGGAGTCGGCGGCGCTTCGCATGAACCAGACCCCTGATAATCAAGACAGTGAGATCCTCGAGAAAGGCAAGAACTCTCGATAAGCAAGAACGAGTCAAGAAGAAACAGTACTCACCCAGATGGCTTGGCGCGGGTGTCCACCCACACCTTGTTGGCAGAGCGCCAGGCCTGATGAGGCTCCAGCGCTGGGCTCCTCAGGGGCCGCCTCAGCTTTCCTCTTAAGAGGAGTGCTCTCCAGGCTTCTGGCGGCCCTGTCGTGGATGGCCTTGGTGCGGGGCTCGCACCGCTTTGCCGCGGCCTCCGGGCCGCTATCGTCTCCGTCTTCGTCTTCTTCTTCTGTGGCCCGTCGTGACGGGGCCACCACAAAATCCTCGTCCACATCGGACGATATCTCCAGGATCTCCTCCTCAGGGGCCGCCTGCTTTGAAGAGCTCGCCTCCCCTGACGAGGGGTTGACTCCTCCGTGGCGGCGTCAGCTTCGGCGTCTGAAGCAGCAGAGGACTCGCCAAACAAGTCTTCCTCCACCACAGGCGCCGCAGCCCCCTTCGCCTCTTCTCCCTCCAAGCCCTCTGGCGTGAACGTCGGCATCATCTCCAGAACTGCGAGGCGCTTCTTTGGAGTGAGCTGGTGGAGGGGCCTCAGGTGCTCAGTGCCCGGAACAGGGATCTCCGGGGCGATGAAGAGCGTGCCTAAGATGGAGGCGACGTCGTCTGGCGCGTGGGCGCTGAGGTGCAAGCGCATTGGATCTGCCGGGCCGGAGTACATCCACACCGGCTTCGTGTGCGCCTGGAGGGGAGCGATGCGCCGCCTCACGAAGTCCTCAGCGACCATCTGCCCCGTGAGGCCAGCCTCGCGGACGAGCTTCATGCGCGAGACCAAGTGGGCAATCTTCTGGTGCTGGAACTTCTCGCTGGACCAATTTGAGTTCTTCAGCGGCGGCGCCTCAGGCTCATCGAAGAAGGCATTCCGCTCCTTGGCGTCGACGAGGACCCACTTCTGGCGGAAGTCCTCCACCTTCTTCGTCACCCTCGTAACGGCCTTGTCGCCATCCCACGACATGGGGATGTAGACGGCGCCCATCCCGTCTGCGATGCGGAAAGACACGCACCCAGACCGCTCGCCGGGCGCCGTGTTGCGGAGCGCGTAGAAGCTCCGGAAGAAGGCCACGGAAGGCATCACTCCCAGATACGCCTCGCAGAGATAGGCGAAGATGGCGAGAATCAGGATGGAGTTCGGGTGGAGGTGCAGGAGCTGGATCTGATAGAAAGCCAGCACCTCCGCAAGGAAGGGAGAGAACGGCGGCACCAAGCCGGCGAACAGCGTGTGGACGAAAATGGGGTACCACCCCGCCGCCAGCTTGCCGAAGCGCGCCGCCTTGACGCCGCTGGCGCCATGCTCATTATTCCTCCCGGCGACGAGGACCTTCAGCCTATCCAGCGCCTCCGCTGTGGAGACGCGAGTGCCGATGAGAGCCGGCGCAAGCTCCTCCTCCCGCTGCGCTTCAGCGGAGGCCTCCACCATCGCCGCCTTGCCTTCTTGGGGCCCATGGCTCGCGAAGGAAGGGCGGCGGAAAAGCTCGGAGAAGAACGGAAATCGCCGGAGTAGTGGAGCACCGGAGGTGTATGCAAGAAGGAAAGGGCGTAAATGCGGCGGAACTGCTGCCGGCACAGCCGCGGCAGCCTTTATATCACCTCAGAGCGGTTTCCGAGGCGTCGTGGGTCCCACCACGACGCCCACCTCCTCCGGAGAAGCCGAGACGCACCAACCGCTCGCCACGTGTCTCGGGCCGGCCGGACACTTTGGGCCCATGACGCTTCGCCTGCGCCCCCTGGACCGCGTCGTGCCCGTCATGGGCCCGGGGGCTACTGTCAGCCCAGTAAGAACCAGGGTGTACTGGGCCAGGCCTCTATAACCCTCAACACTCGGCGAGTGAATCTCGCTAAGGACCAGGTCTGCAAGCCTGGGGAGCCCGCGGGGCAGAATCGCCTCGCGGAGGCCTGAGGAGGCAGCTAGGGCCTGTGGAGCCTCTACTCCGCTGCCCTCTCCAAGGAAGCTTTCCCTGAAGGGAAGTCAACGCAGAATCCTCCACAGGGCGTTCCCGCCCACGCGAGGGTTCCTTCACTGTAAAGCAAGCTCTGCGGAGCGCACATGGCTTCCGCAGCGGCCGCAGAGTGACCGCGCCTCTGCGCAGGGTGACGACGGAGCTACAGTCCCACTTTGGTGATAAAGGAGTCAACAAAGCAGGGGCAACGGCGCAGACCACCAAGCTTTCCTCTTTGGTGATAAGGGAGCAGGCCGGCGCTACGCGCCAAACGCGACGTCACCGTGGGGACTTCCCCCGCTCCTCTGCGGCAGCAGCTGGCCGTCCTGGATGGACGGCGGCCTCTCTGCTGCGGCCTCAGCTTTTGTGCCCATGGACCGCGCTCATGGACGCCCAAGCAGCGGTGCACCGTGCTCCCGACCGTTGTCGCCATGTGGTAGCCCCTCCGCTGCACAAGGACAGGGAGGAGGCCCGGGGCGCCTATAAAAGGAGCTGGTGCACCACCCTAAGGGGGATCGAACACATTTTACTCCTAGTCTAGCTACTTGCGCGCAAGGGAGAAGAAGACAGTAGTTTCCCTCCCCTTGTACGCGCCATTGCCATAACTGTGCCCTCGGCAAGCACGCTGTACTGTAACCTCTACAAGCAGCAATACAGACAGGCAGGACGTAGCGGTTTTACCTCCACAAGAGGGCCGTGAACCTGGGTACGCGCCGTGTCTCTCTCTGCCGTGATGTCCCTCCTCAGGCACGACGAGCAGCGTCGCCGCGCCGGATGAGGGTTGATTGACGTCGTGTTCAGCCCCTTACACGAACTCTCTTCGCGAGTGTGACTGCCCCTGTTTCGTGGGAGTCATTCTCCGACAGCCATATATTTTGTACTCCCTCCGTTTCAAATTACATGACTTTAATTTGTCCAAATGTGGACGTACATAGACATGTTACATGTATAGATACATACACGTGTAACCAAATAAAAGTCATGTAATTTGGAACGGAGAGAGTATTAAACATGTATAAAATGGAGTATAATTGTGACAAATGAGTCATATTTTTTGCATCACTAGATACTTGCGACGTGGGTGTCGTAAGCGCTTGGTATGCTGACGTCAGTGGTGGACAGAGCGAGGGAAGAAATCAGTCTCCCAAGCAGCGACACTGATACTCGAAACATTTTTTCCTATGACGTACCAAACCAACCGCGGAATGCTTAGTGCTTTTCAAGTTTCATTCACATGATCAACCTTTGTCACTTGATCTATCTACACTCTACTACTTCTTTTTTTGGTGACGATGCACGTTTACTTTTTTTTTTGCGGGAGACAAACCACATTACAGCAAGTCTTTTACAGAGTGGACCTCCACGAAAAACAAAATTACACCCAAGTCCCTCTGCTGAACAAGGCCACCGACACCGAGCAGAACATGCCGACGGCGCGCCGCCGCCGCACCTTCACAGACGCCTTGGACACGAAGGTGACCCCTGACGGACGGGAAGTCGCCAGACCTCAAACTCCGGAGAGCCTCCATCCTGCGCAGCCGGCCTCCTTGCTCCCTTGCCGCAACATCGAACATCTCGATCAGCTTCAGATCTGGATCCGCCGCATCGGCTCCAGAGCGGGGTACCTCACACACGGCGGCCACCGGAGGCCGCGAGCACGAGGAGAGGTGAGCTCCACCATGGAACTGCGCCGAGCTCCATCGCCGGAGAGGACGAGCACCACCTGCAAAACCCAAACGCCGGCGCGCCTCCGACTCCACGACGCCACCAGCAGGGGAACCAACAGCTCCTACGCTATAAACAACTGGGAAACGGGGTTCCCCCACCCTCCCGCCGCCGGAGCGGCCGGCGGAGGGAGGGGGAACCGGCGGCTCGCCGGCGTCGAGGTGGATCTGCGGGGGATTAAAAATCGCCTCTCTCAAACAGTGCGGGAGGAGGTGTACTTGCCGGCATGCATCTTACTTTCCAGATTTCAGCCCATAATAAATTAAGTGCTAGCCTAACTGAACTTTTGCAATGTACTCCTACGTGGTCGCATTGGTCCTCTGGAAGAAGTAAGCCCACATCTGCTGTTCGTATACGTGAGAGCATCGGGCAGAGAACATCGAGCTTCTCCAGTACCACCTCGCTTAGCCAAGATCATTGGAGAGGGAGATCGGCTTATAAATGAGACTCACGGAGAATGTACGTTTAGCACAGTCCCGAGAAAACTGGCCGAGGTGCAAACTGGTCATGTAGTCGGGCTAGATCTCTATCTCTACTATAATTACAAATTCGGAAACCAACCCGCAGTCCTTGCCTTCTACCTCACTTTTGCATTTAGCCCCCGATCCCCTCCCTACTCTCTCCCTATGAGCCGCGGCGAACGACGGAGAAGTAAGAGGCAGGAGAACCAACTCCGTCGCTGCAGACTAGCCCGGGCCAGGCTGCCGTTTCCATGAGCTCCGCCTCGCCGTCCTCATCCTCACGAACCGATGCGGGACGGACGGGAATCGAGCGAGTCATCTTCATCTTATTCATGTTAGGCCGAGCGTCGTCGTCCCCGTGCCTCTCCGACGTAGCTGAGCATCCTTCTGAGGCACTGCCGCCCTCCTCCAGCGGGTGTAAAGGGAACCCCCGCCCTTGACCTCACCCATCCCCGCATCACTTGCGCGCTCCCGACGCCGTCGACCTCGCCTGCAAGTTCCGCGACGCCGCCCGACAACAACGACCATAGCAGCAAATCCGGTCTGCAAGGCTCGACAGAGCACACGACTGACGAAAACTCCCATCGGTGGCCATCGGCGGACGCAGGCGGAGCGCCACCGAGCCGACATAGCAGCAGAACTGGTAACTTGCGATCAGGCTGCTCCACGAGAACGCTCCAGACGACAGCCGTCCGGTACGACTGATGAAGCAGCCGACTGACGACTAAAATAAGCAACTGAGAAGATTTATAGAAGAGAGTGCGAGGAAACGCGTCGGAGGAGTCTCCCCGAAAAGCTTGTAGAGCTGGACAGCTGGGCTCGAGAGTGAAGACGTGTCCGGTGAGTCACCGCGCCACAACACGGTGACTCACCTTATCGTGCCACGCATGCCCGGAACACGCGTCCGACAACGGCCACCTAACCCGCGAGACCGTGCGTGGCGCGGACTTTTCCACGGGCGCCTGCTCCACGCCCGGAAAAGGCCGCGCGCGGTCTCGGTAGGACAGGTGTCGCGTCCACAAAAATCAGGCGGAGGCCATCCGCGAGACTGTGCGTGGCGCGGACTTTTCCATGCGCGCCTGCTCCACGCGCGGAAAAGGCCGCGCGTGGTCTCGGGAGGACAGGTGTCGCGCCCACAAAAATCGGGCGGAAGCCCAAAAATCGGAGAAAAATCAAAAGCTACGACTCTTAGTATATAGAGTTATTTTACAATCATAATTTTATCAATTGCCTAGCTGTAATTGGTTCACCAACAATGTTTTCTCTGAAAGGAGAGTTACCACTAGTGATACCATGGCGCCTGGTCCATCTTTTTACATTGTTCACAACATTATTTACACAATTTTCATCATTGTTTGCTTGCTGGTACGTTTTTACATTATTGTTTTTATTATTACCTTCCACGCTGTACTTTTAACCCTTTGTTTTTAGCGAGACGGGAAGATTGACAATTACTTGTTCGATAAACTTTGGTTCTTCATCGAGAGAAATTTGCTATTGCACTACGTCATACCTTACACTTGGGGTTCCCAACAGTCATCGCATACTTATTTCTAGATAGGAGAGATATATCCCATAGAACAGTGGGGTAACTTCATCGGGGTAAGGGAGGCATCCCCCCTCTACAGGGTGGGTATCTCCACTGTGAGCTCTTTAAGGAGCACGGTGGCATATGCATCCACCTGCGAGTAATCAACTAATAGTTCTTCATCCACATGTCTTCTTCATCAAGTAGGTAAAGGAAATAGGAAGGACTCTGTGGGGAAAATTGAGTCTTTGGAGCATCAAGCTGATCCGATTACAACCTTTATTGTAAAGTAATTTCACCTGAATAACTAATGAAGCAAAAGTATAGTTTTATGTGTTCTTATGCTATCAAGACTTACATTCCAGATCATAGTATCTTAGAAAAAACAAAAAATTAACTCCATACGTAATAGCATAATCTTATGAATCAATATGCGATCTTAATTAATTTATCTAAAAATCAGAACAACTCAAGATATTGCACACCTGCTTGCGAGCCAGACTTATCTAGTTGGTTGGAAATGTATAACAATTTTTATATCGGGGAAAATATAACTACTTTGATCATTGAGAGATTCCACTACTACAGAAAGCCTTATCACCGCCGAGTGGTTAGTGACGGGCAAAACTGTGCCCGTCACTAGTAAATATACCAGCGACGGGCAAAAATAAGCCTGTCACTAGTACAAAATACTAGTGACGGGCTCATCAAAGTGGCCGTCACTAGTATCTTCTGTGAAGACCGGCAGAAAAGGAAAAAATATTTAGCGACGGGCATTTAAAATGCATGTCACCGGTAACCATATTTATTTATGTTTTTATTTTAGGCCGACTAAGGCAAAGTGTGTTTTTGGGTAGGTGAGAAGTTACGCGGTTGGCCGAAATAGTTCCCGCGCCCCAAATAATCCCACGGCCGAAATCCGCTTGCCCCTTGCCTTATCTCTTCATTCTCTATCTCCCCACGATCTCTCCCATCCCGCCCCGATTGAATCTGGAGGCAACCGGCGGCGCCTGTCCGGCGTCGTGCAGGCCATGCTCAACCCCTTCTTCCTCTTCCTCGACGTCCTCGGTAGCAGACTGTCGGCGTCCCATCCACGCTACGCCACCGCCGTCATCGTAGATGGAGGAGGAAGCGAAGCGGAAACGTCGACGACGGCCCACGCGGAGCCCCAAGCCGGCGACCACCACACCCGTCTCCTCACCCAATCCCATCTCTGAGCTCTCACCTCCCTCTCTCTCTCGTATCTGCAGCTAGCACGGCCAGCGAGAGGAAGCTACTTCGGCAACGCGGCAGCCCTGCACAACAGAGACGGCAACGCGGCCGCGGCTCTCCACGGAGGCCTCCACCGCGTCCTCGTCGGCCACGACCCAGCAAGGTAACTTCCAGATCCCAATCACCTTGATGCTGCCTGCTACGCTGGGTATTTTCTTGCCGCGTGCATTCTGCATGCTTGTTACGCCTTGATTCAATTTACCAGGGACTGTATCTTATATATTGCTTCTGTTGACCTGCAGATGTTGCTGCTGTATCGCGGTATTTTGACGAGTTGAAAAGAGGCGCCGAGGCTCCATTTTTGTATAATTCTCCCAGTTTACTAAATACATCTCTCGCATGGAATATGCTTATTTTGCAATAGCTTTAAAGTTTGACTTATAGAAAAATCCCATAGCAGTATTATGGACCCATAATGATTCAACCTCACATTTTGTGTAATAATACTAAATGAATATGCCCCGCGTGCATGCTGCAATGACCACACTGTCCTAATTTTGTATTCATTTCATTCTGCAATTCTCGATTTTCTCTCTAGTTTACACACTCTGAGATTGTATTTTACTCCAGGAAAGATGTGTTTGCTAATGTATGTTTGTTTCGTGGTTGTATGTTTTGTCTGCTTCCAGCACTTTGGCATTCTTGGGAAGGTGATGATGTCGCTGATCTTGTAAGTACACAAACTTCTTGGCTTATGAATATTCTCATTCTTTGGTTAAACCTTAGATAAAACACAGACATACCTAGTATGTATCTAAATCTATTTCTTAGTTATAAAAGTTTCATTCACTGCCATATTCCTTATAATTATATACACTGAATTCTCTGTCTTAGCACTAGTCCAGTTTTGTCTTTTAGGAATAAGCTGCACGTCATCTTTTTTATCTCTTAGATAAAAACCTTTTGCTGAGCACAATTAATCTGTACTAATACGAGGTGCTGAATTTCTCGTACACACACTTACTGATTCGGTTTTAGAGTGAAGAAAACATGGGTGATCTTTATGCCATATTCAGTGAGGGAGAGAGTTTCAGTTAAGTTTTGAGAAATGAGCTACAGATGTAGGGAGTACTTATTCCTGCAACTTCTAATCTAGTATAGTAGAGAGCTGAAGTGAGCTCTTGCTTACAGTTTTCTAACCTGAAACGAGTAGAGTCTTTTAGATTTGCTGTAGCTTAATTATGTTCAGTGTTTGGCAAAAGGTGGGCAGTAGTCCGTGTATTAGCTGTTCCTTCTATGCAACACTATAGTTCAGGTTTTGTATGGTAACTGAAGTCCCGGCCTGATATCAAGTTTAAGTACCAGCACCAATCTCTTCTTGGAGTGTTTGTGTCACCCAAATTCACTACTCTCTCAGTATTGAAGTGTTTGCGGACTGAACAAGTTGCTTGCACATATCTGATACAGTAAAACCCCATTCTTTGTTGTCTGTATTGCTGTGATCTTGTTCTGTATGTGATACATTGCTTGCTTACTTAAGTTCCAGGAAAATATTAAGCTAAGCTAATTACGTTCCTGTTTTGAGTAAAGTGAAGTAATAATCCGAGATCATAAACATTTGGAATCTGTACCTTTATAATTATAGTGGAAACTACTGGTGAGCAAATGATGCAAAGTACAAGCTGTTCCTTTTTTTTGAAGTCGATGTTTCAAGAAACAGCTGATCTGAGTTAGGCAATGACTTACAGTGGTCTTCTCCTGAGTCCTGACTAATGGTAAAATTATATTAGATGTCCCATAAGTTGTTTTTCGTGGCATCGAGAATTTCTGTTATCATACAGGGCAGCAGCAAAGTGTTCTATTACTGAATAAGTGTTCTATTTTCCTCCATGTGCAGATGAATGTTGAAAAGCTCAAGTTGGGTGGTGCTGTGTTCGCGCTGTGATGTGAACTGAACTTTGTCTGGCTGCCGCTAAACGTCTGATGGTTTGCTGCCTAAATCGGTGGCTGCTCCATGTCAGGCGTTAGTTTGGATGCATTTTTCTAGGTAGCAGCTAGAGCTGATGAGTCCTAGGAGACTCACGGTGGAAGCTTTGTCGTTTCACAAGAGTTGGACATTTATATTTGTCGTGTTGTTTGTTCTCAAATCTACTACCGATGTTAATTCCACTTTCTAGTACTTATGATCATATTTTGTTTATCTATGAGTGTCTGTGATTATATATTGCGTTATCGATGTGCAAATGCAATATTTTATTTGTATTTTTTATTTCCAAAATATATACCAGTGACGGGGTTGTGATAGGCTTCTTTATAAAATGCAATATTTTATCTTCTAGGCATAGCCGGTCCCAAGCCCGGATAAAGGAGGAGGGTTGTGATAGGCTTGGCGAGCCAACGTAAAAACTAGCCAGTCCCATGGATATGAAACCCACGAGAGTAGTACTAGGGTGGGTGACCTCCTGGAAAGTCCTCATGAAAGGTTTCATATCTAAGGGTTGTGATAGGCTTGGCGAGCCAACGTAAAAACTAGCCAGTCTCATGGATATGAAACCCATTTGGGCGAGAGTAGTACCAGGATGGGTGACCTCCTGAGAAGTCCTCGTGACAGGGTTTCATATCTAGCCTACCCCAACTTGTTTGGGACAAAAGGCTTTGTTAAGGTTAAGGAATACCAGTGACGGGCAAATTACCAAATCCGTCACTGCTATGATCGCACTAATCTGCCATGAAAACTGACTAGTGACGGGCCCTAACAAAAGACCGTCACTAGTAATGCATACTAGTGACGGGCACTTGCCCGTCACTGGTAACCTATTACCAGTGACTAGTTATCAGTGACGGGCACCTTGCCCGTCACTAGTGGGTCTTTTGGGCCCGTCACTGGTAGGCTATTCTGCAGCAGTGTTCAAATAGATGAATAAGATTTTATTACCGCGAAATAACAGAATGAAATGATGTTCAAAAGAAGAAGCTACCTGGCCCGCTTATGATCTTCTTCCTTGGGTCGGAGAAAGGGCCCCACTTACCAATTGGAAATGCAAGAAGATGTGAATGCAGATACGATACCAGCAGACGCGCCCCTGCCTCCCTCGCAGTCAAAACTCTCCTCTTCTTCTAGTGAGATCCAGCTATCGCTAAGCACAACGCCTCCAAGAGTGAGGAGACGCACGGTCTTGTCCGCATAAGACTTCCTCAATCAGCGCCTTCAGACTATACATGTCATTCTTGACGAGTCTCGTCTCAACATAGAACAATTATACATATCGCTTGTTCTAGCGCATAGGCCAGAGGTGGAATTTTTTTGGGGTCAAGGGGGGCCTTTGCCCCCTCCCACCGATCCTTGAAATAGTCAGACGTACACAAAAATACTTATAGTTAATATAAACTAATGCAAAAGACACACGTAATAACAGTCAAAGACACATGCACAAGAGGAGAATTTCGGTGTGTAATATGTCGAACCTACACGTAGCTACACTGATCACTTCCATTTAACATCCCTCTTGCACACCTTAAGAAAGAAAGGCGGTGGACAACACATTGATGATAGTAGAACATTGCAAGTCCATTGTTTCGGGTACCTGGGCTAGTTGGGATAGTTGAAATAAAAAATATAAATCCTAAAAATATGCGACATATCAACAAACAAAATGCAAGAAAAAAAAAAGGAGAAATCACATTGTATGATGGAAAATATACAGTTATATTTTATTGATACTATCATTATTAAGTATTGTTTTATGCATAACTAACCAGGAAAATATGTAACGAAGCCTTATAATTAAATATTGCACAAAATATATATAATAACAGTCAAAGATACATGTAGAAGAAGAGCATTTTGGTACGTACTCCATCGTACGTAGCCCTAGCTCACTATAGTTGCTATAGCTAGCAGCACCTCCCTCTTGCACACTTTGAAGAACAAAGGTGATGTACAACACAATGATAAGAGTAGAACGTCACAAGACCATCGCTTCAGGTGGCAGGGATAGTTGAAAAATAAAAAAATAAAAATCCCAAAGTGTTGGGGCATATTAACAAACAAAATGCAAGCATAAAAAGAGAAAATAACATTGTGTGATGAAAATATATAGTTAAGTTTGTTTAATTGATATAATCGTTGTTTAGGATTTTTTTAAGCATAACTAAGGAGGGAAATTGTTGGGTTACGCGTATGGAAAATAAAAAAAATCCTTACTACACAACACTCAAGATCAATCTATGAAGATGCAAATACGAGATTAATTAGATCTATTACCCACCAACACATGTAGCGAAAATAGATGTCGACGAAGCTTCATGAAAATTCTGACGGCTATGCATGCATAGCGGTGAGAATGTCGGCTGTTACCCACTCCCTCGTTAGATCAAATGTATGATCTCTCCACCGGTATCCATGCGTCTAGAGCTTCAACCCGCTAGCACTACATCGTCCAGAACTTGATGCCAACAATGAGAGAACATACTTCGGTGTAGATGTATATTTAGATCTAATCTAAATAGATTAGATATATATATATAAGGTAGAAAGATTTCTCAACACATGACATAGAGAGAGAGTAGATCTCCAAAGGTGTACCTCCCAAGAGAGGAGGGGGTGGGTATATATAATAGGAGGGGAGGGCCAAGCCGACTTGGGGAAGGGGCTCCCTCCCCTTGGCCGCTACCAGCCCTGCGGCAAGGGGCGCCGCACCCCACCCCTTCCTCGTGGGGGTTGGACTCCTAGTCCTATTATCATTGGGGTTGCCTTGCCCCAAGGCAAGTGGGGGCAGCCCAAGGAGGGGCTCGGTCGTCCCGAAATGGGCCTCTAGGGTTCAACCCGTGGGCAGCCTTGTGCCCTGTCCCGACAATCTCTCGTCCTCCGGATGAATACATACCTTTCAAATAAAATCTCGTAATTAATTCGATTGTGATAGAAACTATTTCTATAATTTCGGGACATCTTATGCCCGCTTATAAATCCCCGGAATACTTCCAAGGTCTCTCCAATATCATATGTCTTCTCTATAATTGTCTGAAACACTTTAGAAGTCTTACCGAAACATTAACCCTATACACTAAAAGTCGTAAGTTTCTATTTGTGTCTGATATTTTAGCCTCCGCGCGATTTTTATGTCCTGACGCGGGTCCTCGCGCGCTCCCCGCGAACACGCCGTTTGGGCGGCCTGGATTCGCTGGCACTGGGTTTTGATTTTTGACTTATGCTGTCGCGACATATGGACTCGCGCTAATCCCGGCAATTCCACCCATGAGTTTGTCCGCCCATAGGCACCCGACTCTAATGGGTAGGATATTTTTAGTTAAAGGGCTTTATTACTCAAAAGTTTAAGTATTATATCCGGACTTTGCATAAAAAATGCACACAGTCGCAATCCAACTGAGAAAATAAAAGTCGTGCAACAATAAACGAATTACAATCATCAAGAAAGATAATGTAAAACGCCTACGACATAAGCTAGCTCGACGGCCTATGGAGGACCAATCTAGCGGTCAAGCGGCCATCCATGTTGTGAAAAAATGTCCCTCGCCACCTCTTCCAGTCATGCACACGCCTCCGTAAAGAGGTCTCGATGTCCCACTTGTTGTAAGGTGGACCACAAACGGAGAATACTTGTGCAACGGTAGAGTACCTGCATATGAGAAACATTTTTATCATTGAAAACCTTGTCATTACTATTAAGCCAAAGCGACCATATAACGGCAATCGCTCCCACCCTAATAGCCGTTCTAAGCTTCTTATCTATCCCATGTAACCAGTTGCCAAAAATATTTGCAACAGACTTGGGTGGATATAAGTTAGACACTATTTGGATAGATGACCATATAGAACGTGCGAAACTACACTCGAAGAATAAGTGTTTTATTGTCTCTTGGTGTGGACAAAATATACACTTAGTACTTCCATGTCAATTTCATTTGACAAGGTTAATTATCCTTGGTTAAGATGACACCCCTACAAAGATACCACGAAAATACTTTTATTTTAAGTGGAATCTTCATTTGCCATATTTTTTATTGTCATCGACTGTTATATCAGAATGCACGAGCGCCATATACATAGAATCTACTGAGAATTTTCCATTCCCGCATAAATTCCACCGAAATTCATCGGGACCTTGTGTAAGTTGGATTGAATCCAACCGTGCCAGCAAGGCGTTCCAAGATGTTAATCTCGGCCCAAATAAATCTCGTCTGAACGTCACACTGGGTGGTGAGCACTGCATAACAGTGGCTATAGTGTCCCCTTTGTGCCGAAAAATATTGTATAGAGCCGGATATTGCTCCCGGAGGGTGGTGTTTCCTAGCCATTTGTCCTCCCAGAATCTAATCTCCGTGCCATCCTTAATATTAAATACACCAAAGCGAAAGAAATGTTTCTTAGTCGCCATTAGGCCGGCCCAAAAGTGTGCGTCACCAGGTTTCCACGACACCTGTGATATCGCCTTTGTGCCGATGTATTTTCTTTTAAGAAGTGTTTGTCAAATACCATCTTCGGTTAGCAACTTAAATAGCCACTTCCCTAGGAGAGCTGAATTCTTGACACAGAGATCATGAATACCCAGCCCTCCTTGATCATTTGGTCGACAAACAACATCCCATTTAGCCAGTCGATACTTCTTTTTCTCCCCATCCCCTTGGCAAAAGAATCTTGATCGGAATTAATCCAGTTTATTCAAGACTCCTTTTGGTAACTGGAAGAAGGATATCATATACAGTACCATGTTTGTAAGTACCGAATTAATGAGAACCAGCCTTCCACCAAGGGACAGTAATTTGCCTTTCCAACTAGACAGCCTGTGATAGTCAGTTTCCGATAATGAATTGGTATGCCCAAGTACATTATAGGAAATTGACCATGCTCACAACCAAATATTTCGGCGTACTGAGCAGCTGCGTCCTGTGCATCGCCGAAGGCAAACAATTCACTTTTATGGAAACTAGCACAGGGGCCCTCGCAAATGCGAGGGCACCACTTGTAGTTTGTTGATAGTTTTAATTTATAATTTGGTTTTATGAAGATATTCTTTTCTCATGTTTATTTTGTGAATGGTTATATTGCAAATAAATATGGTTAGAGAGTTATTAAATGTTTTGTATGAAAGCCTAATTATATTTACACTTCTTATTGATATCTCATCTATGCTATCAGAGGTGAGGTTTCGAGGACAACAACCAAAACAAATTGGTGCACGCTCGCTAGATCAATTATGTCCTTTGTTTGAAGCTTAACCAACTCATATTAAAAACATGATCTCTGAATATTTATTCTTGATGAAAAGATTTTCGTTATTTTCAAAATAAAATAAATTATGTTGGTAACATGTTGTTGATATTATGATCCTAGTATTAAAATAAATATAATGTAACACAAAAAAAAGTTTGTGAAGAGATGTAAATTTTGTAATATTAGTATATTTTCGCATTAATTCCCTATTGATTTATGGGTACATATAACAAATCAAAGTGAACGAAACAATGTTATAATCCATTTTCTTGTCTATACACAATTTTTTTTCTTTCTTCCTAAGTTTTTTTCTGCACAATTGCACTCTTAAATTAGTTCTCATTAGTTTACTTAACCCTAAAACCGATATTGTTGTTGAACCAATAGTGATTTTTTTTCAAACCAACCAGATTGTTGGCAGGGACCACCTAGTTGGATTGATTCTTGCAAGAACATGGATGTCACACTCGTGGCAAATCCAGTTTTAGATGTCTAATCATGTTAGTAGATGGCCCTATAGGTATAGTAACCCTACGACATCTACACTAATTATATATTAGAGGTGGGGTAAACCAATTAACTAAAAGTTTAAATTATAACAAAATTGGAGTGTGCGACCACATGAAAATACAGACCTTATGCTATTACCCTCGTCAAAAAATAATCTTACCATTGTCACCAACTTATTTCCAATGGCAAAATTGCTACAGGAAATAAGTCACATGTATCAAAATAGATAACATTTAGATTTTGAAGTTCAAGTATATGCATAAAAAATCGCTGGGGTATTTTTCTAAAGTATTTTTCATGACGGATCTAATGCATCTTTTTTCGAACAAATGATAATCCAGAATAATTTATTATGCATTAGCAATCACAAATAAAGATGATCGACATCAGAAATTTTAGAAGTGATGTATTTTGAAAAAAAAAGTGTCTATGAGTCAAGATTTATATTCAATATTCAGTCAAACTATTTCTTACACATGGCTAGAGAAATCCATGGCTTTGTATATGTGCGTAACGTGCTATGAGGTGCTGGTTCAATTCTTATTTCTTAATGACGGGAGTTCTTGTTCGACACTTATCTTGTCAACATTAGCCGTGATAAACAGCATACATGAATAATATTTTTCTGTAAATCTTAACCATATAAATTTAGATCCAAATATCCTGATAATTTCGATGATGTAGCTCAACGTGGTGGTCTATCAGGAACCCTGTATATTGATGCTTCAAACATATTTAGAACTTCGCTGATCCTCTTGGATTTTCATATCTCGAACGGTCACTTTTTGTTCTCTACACGATCCAGCGTAAAATTATTTGCTCATGTGTAACATCCCAATTTTATCAACTTTTAAAACTTTTACAATATACAAAACTTCTTGAGAAAATCATTTTGTTACATGAAATTAATAAGCTAAATATGATATTTTCTATTTTTGGATTTAATTTGGATTAAATAAAACTTAAATTAAATATATGGTTTTACATTTTAGGGGGAAGTAATCCCTCAAAATATTCCTTTTTATGTGCATTATTTGAATTTAGACGGACTGATATTGTACCGGATTGTACCGGATGTCTTGTATGCGAAGATATATTTTAATGTGTAGTGTAATAAAATTGCGACAGGAGTTGAAAAAAAGAACGGGAGTCCAAATCAAGAACAACTATGGAGTATGGAACGTGTCAAGCAGAAACTAAACTGTTACGTAATAAATAATCTTACATTAAAGTCAAATTGTATAGTTTTCTAAATAGAAGAACATTTATTTAATTCCTGGCCAGATGGGCCGAATTCTTGGAACCTTTGATTTTTTTTCTTTTTCTTCCTAGGCTGAATTCCTTGGGCATCCGCATGGGCCAGGCCAGCAGCCAGCCAGCGATCGGTTCGTCTCCATAGATCGATGGTTCCGAGGTAATCTCAAAAAAAAAAAAAAAGATCGATGGTTCCGAGGAAAACATGCCGTTCAAATTTCATACCTAAGATTACCGATATCTTATTTAATCCTAACCACATAAAATCTATTTCAATGCGAGCAACGCATCTATCCCAGCTGCTAATTAATTGCAGGGTCCACATTTTAAAAGAAAATTGTTGACACATTAAACGTGTCAAAGGTAACATTCACGTTTACACAACTAATAATCTTCATTAAATCTTAGCCACATATTTTAGATCTAACTGTTAAAATAATTTAGATGATGTGGATTAACGTGGTGGCTCTATTAGACACCCTCATTTTGCTTTCAGTATATAATAGATTGATTTTTAATCCTGATAATTGCTCGAATGCTGATAATATCAATTTCAGATTTGTCGCTTTATCAAGATCGTGTTCCATAAAAAGAATTGTATCGTCCGCATATTGAAATATAGAAAGTCCCCCATCAACAATATGTGGTACTACACCTTCAATCTGGCCATCCGTTTTTGCCAGTTCAATCATGATGGTCAACATATCTGCCACTATATTAAATCTCTACTACTAATAAAAGAGAGAACATTTTCTTCTCTAAGCGCACCCAGCAAACGTACACAGAAAAAACTTCTCGACTCACAACCACACGATCAGCCCCACGTCAATATATCTAACCGTCTGAGTATTAGAAAAACCCACCACTGGGTGCGCATAGCAATTTCCTATGGCGGACGAAAACTCTGCCAACGGCGTGTCTCGCGGTCTCGCCCCTTCGTCCCTTCCATCTGCCCCGCCTCCGAGCCCAGTCGCAGCCCAGTCGCCCAAGTCCGTGACCACGCCCCTACAACCTCCACACAAGGCTGCCCCATCCACGCCATGCACGGCCGCCACGATCTCCTTCTGCGGATGCCCGATTCACGCCGGCCACGCACCACCAAGACCTGCGCCCCGACCACATCTGGTCCCCCATCCTCGCCGGTCACGCGCCCTGTTCAATTCCACACCATCCCCCTGATCTCCGGCGCCGCTGATCCCGGAGCCACTGCCAGAGTTGCGTCTGGCCACACACAGGACACGCAGCCACCGCCAGCAAGGTAGACGTGTAGGCCCCTACATCGCTTCACGCATCGCATCCTATGGAGCACGAAAACAGCCGGCGGCGCCGGAGCCTCCAATATCCTGTGTGATGGCTTGAGCCTTGAGTTTCCCGCATAGGCTCACGTTGGAGTCTGAATCAATGATGAGTGCCATGAACGAACAACGGATTGACAAAGGGCGAAGGAGACACTACAGTATATCCTTATCATCATAGGTATGGAAGATTATGAACGAGCCTCTGTATTTCAGCATCTGTCGCTCTGAAAGATAAGAACAATGTGCCAGATTTCATTAGCCGAATTTGGTGCTCATATGATTCTATGACTGCAAATAAACATGACACCTTAGGTACTATCAACAGTGGGTGGAAATTAATGTTCAGGCTGAAGGTAATATGATCAATTTTGTTCTGAACGATTTGGCTTTATAATCTGATTTTGGCATCAAGTATATGACCAATATTGCATAATTGATAGAAGCTCAATAATTAATGTGGATTCAGGATCAAATGTCTTTCTGGCCGGAAACTAATTGAGCATCGTTCCGTCTGGGTTTTATAAACAGATGGAGCACAGATATATTTGTACGCACTGCTTGAGTTACAGATCATAGGAAAAGGTAATGCCATTTCAAAATGTGGAACATTTTCAATGTCATTTCTTCTTATTACTTGCGAGCATTCTTTCTTGTGAACTTTCCTGTTTCTACAAACACCTGCAGTGAAGTTTCTGGACAAAGCTAAATAACAAATCCTTCTAATGATTTCAAAAATTGTCAGTACATAATATCTATGCTGAACTAGCTACCTGTCTTGCACATGCATCACACTGTCAAGTCAAGTGAGTAAAAAAAACTATTTCAAAAAAATCGATACTTGACCAATCTCCTGTTTTCAAATGTTGATTTACATAAAAAAAGAAGCAATCAGACATTGGAGCCCCAAGCGTTCATTGAATCTTTTCTTCACACGTTGTTTCTCTTTATTTTTTTATCGGAAAGTTGTGCAAATCTGATGCTATTATTTGATTGCTCAGTGGATGGGAATGTTTCAACCAGGCTCATATAAGTGATCTTGACGACAGGGTAAATCCATTTTCATGGGTCTATTCAGTATGAATCTTGCTTTTCATGTTTGGCATCAGATTGAGAATACTATTTATTGCTGCAAACCAACCTACTATAAAGGTTCAGACTAGAAATTCAATTTGACTCAGAATGAGAAACTTTAGTTTATCTGAATCGGTAGTATTGAATTCTATAAAACCAACGCTAGATAACATACCTTATGATTGGTGACATAGAAGATTTTAGACCTGGTGGTGAATAAAAGTTTACAATGTAGGTGCCTCTGATTTCCTAAATGATTTCTGTCGAAATTTTTATTTGATATTAAGGCTGTGGCCTCTTAGAGAAAGCGATTTAAACCTGCAGTTTGTGACAAAGCCGTTTTTTCTTCCTCGGCGTCAACCCAATATGCTTCGGTGGTTCCCAGTCCTCTTTCCCTTTTCTGTTGTACTGAATGACCTCTCTATCTGCCATGATAGATAAATGTTGTCGTACGCTTTGCACAATTATTGGCAACAACATATTTGCGTGAGTCAGAAATTACGGATAGCCAAAATATTTGTGTGAAAATTTCAAGAAATCATACTACATTTAGACATAAATCATTATGTTTGATATATGGTTTAGTTGAGTCGTGCGTTGCACGTGCAAACCTACTAGTAGTATAGGTGATAGAGGATCACCTTGCCTTAAACCCTTTTTAGTTTAGAAGTAGCGTCCGACGTCATCATTGACTTTTATCGCCACACTTCCCCCACAACAAAGTTACAGATCCATTCGCACCACTCGTTAGAGAACCCTTTCATTCTCAGAGTTTGTAGTAGAAATGGCCACTTCACTTTATCATAAGCTTTTTCAAAGTCGATTTTGAAAATTACCCCATTAAGTTTCTTCGTATGCATCTCATGTACGGTCTCGTGTAGAACCACGACCCCGATTAGTATATTCCTTCCTTGCATAAAAGCAGTTTGGGTAGGTTTAACCACATGATCTGCTACAGAATTCAACCTATAGTCGCTACTTTTGTAAAGATCTTGAAGTTAACATTCAGGAGACATATAGGTCGATACTGTTGTATCCTCCCAGCCGTCTGAATCTTAGGTAACAAAACGATTTCCCCAAAATTAAGGCGAAAAAGCTCGAGTTGTCCAGCATGCAAACAGCCGGATAACTCTAACAAATCGGACTTAATGGTTTCCCAAAAATGCTGGTAAAACTCAGCTGGGAATCCATCAGGCCTAGGCGCCTTATTATGCTCCATTTGGAAAACCGCCTTGCTTATCTCCTCTTCAGAGAAAGGAGTGATGAGCAGTTTTGTTTTCCTCAGGAGTTACTTGGGTAATATCATCTGTTCGTGACTCGTCTAGAGTGAAGTTTCCTTCCTCCGGAGCTCCGAACAGACCTTTATATTAGTCCGTAATATATTCTTTGAGCTTGTCTTGGCCCTCGATCAGACCCTCATCCTGATGAAGAGAATGAATAAGTTTCCTCCTATGTCTGCCATTAGCGACATTGTGAAAGTATCTCGTATTCGAATCCCCTTGCAGAATGAATTGGGCCTTAGACGTTTGGTACCATTTAAGCTCTTCTTCCCGCAACATAAGTCCCACATGCACATTTGATTGACTTTTTAGTTCAATCTCTTGTGCCGATAGAGGGCGTATTTCTGCTAGTTTATCAAGCTCATCAATAATGGTACACAGGCGCTCTTTTTCTCTTTTTAACATACCAGTTGTATGCCTCGCCCATCCACGGAGGAATTTACGCAAGTCGCGCATTTTAATATTCCACCGTTGGATGGCGCTGCCACCACCAACCGGTTGAGACCATATCTTTTTGACCAGATCATCAAAACCGTCCCGCAACAGCCATCCTAATTCAAACTTGAATTGTGACTTAACGGAAGGTAATAATGTCCCAGTAGACAAAAGTATGGGGGCATGGTCCGAGAAGGCCTCAATACGCTGCAAAGCACGTACCGTCACTAATGGATATTTTTCCTCCCATCGGAATCCATCAGTACTCAGTTCATCTTCTCGTATGTCGGCTTAGGGAGACTATTTGCCCAAGTGAATTGTCTCCCCGTAATGGGTAGGATATGAGTCGGGAGGACTTCTTGCGTGCTCGCGCGCCCTCTCCGTATCAGAGATTATAGCCGACGACGCCTTCTTGCTCCTCTACCCTTTTGTCCTCACTGCTGATCCGTCCGGCCTTCTTCTCATCATCCAAGGACCTCTCGGCGCCGATCTACTTCGTGTGGGACGCCCACCCACTGCATAAGAGTCCGTAAACCAATCTGGCAACCTCGGCTTCATAGGCACCACATTAGGCAGACGCGACCACGATTTCACGGTCGTCGAGCTCTTCTCTGACAACTGGCGAAAGCTTCACCATTGTCTGCTACGAGTCGGAGTCCCGCATCTGGGACAAGAAAACGCTGCACTTCAGTCCACCCCGGACCCTCTCCCTCTCACCGATAGGTGGGTGGGGTGGAGGCACCATCTCCGTCAGTGTATGAGAGATTGGATGCAACACACGAATCGTATTGATCTTTGGGGTATTTATAATACAAGCCTACTTGCTAACCAAGCCATAATCTGCACCTAACCCTACAGAATCTCAACCTTCTATACAGAATTACAAGGGAGATCGGGAGGATGACTACGGCAGTAGTTAGCTATACAAGGTAAGCAAATATTCTGTTAACACCCCCCGCAGTCGAAGCGTGGCTGTCTGTGACGCAAAGACTGGATCGAAACTCCGTAAAGGAAGCCGTAGGCAGGCCCTTAGTCATGATGTCTGCAAACTGCTGCGTCGTGGGCACGTGAAGAACGCGAAGCTGGCCGAGCTGGACCTTCTTCCGAACAAAGTGGACGTCCAGTTCAATGTGCTTCGTGCGCTTGTGCTGAACAGGATTGGCAGAGAGATAAACTGCAGACACATTGTCACAATAGATGACAGTAGCTTTGGTGACTGGGACATGTAGCTCGCCAAGAAGTTGACGAAGCCAGCAGGTTTCAGCAACTGTGTTGGCGACGGCACGGTACTCAGCCTCGGCGCTGGAACGAGACACGGTGGGCTGCCGTTTGGAGGACCAGGACACCAAAGAGTCACCAAGATATACGCAGTAACCCGAGGTAGAACGACGAGTATCGGGGAAGCCAGCCCAATCAGCATCAGAGTACGCCATGATCTCGTGGGAAGAAGAAGCACGAAGACGAAGACCATACTGAGTGGTACCACGAACGTAGCGAAGAATTCGCTTGATCAACGCCCAGTGCACATCGCGAGGAGCATGCATATGGAGACATACTTGCTGAACAGCGTAGCAGATATCAGGTCGGGTCAGGGTGAGATACTGCAAGGCACCGGCAATGCTGCGATAGAGAGGAGCGTCGACTGCAGGTTTGCCAGCAGTGGCGGACACCTTTGCCTTGGTCTCTGCTGGAGTGGTGGCTGGTTTGCAATCAGCCATACCTGCACGCTCGAGGAGATCATCTGCATACTGGTCTTGAGAGAGAAAGAAACCAGAGGCATCTCGTCGAACATTGATTCCGAGAAAGAAATGCAGAGCACCGAGATCTTTGAGAGCAAACTCCGAACTCAGCCGAGCGATGATGGTCTGAAGAAAGGCTGCCGAGGAAGCGGTCAAGACAATGTCGTCGACATACAGAAGTAGGTAAGCTGTATCTGAACCTCATCGAAGCACACAAACAAGGAGGTGTCCGAGACCGTGGATCGAAACCCAAGAGTGGTGAGAAAGCCTGCAATCCGCTAGTACCAAGCGCGGGGTGCCTGTTTAAGACCATACAACGACTTGGCAAGAAGACAAACTGCATCAGGGTTGGAGGGATCGGTGAATCCTGTAGGCTGCTGACAGAGAACGCGTTCAGTCAGATGTCCATGCAAGAAAGCGTTGTTGATATCCAGCTGATGCACAGGCCAATTCCGGGAGGCAGCAAGATGAAGAACTGTGCGAATCGAAGCAGGCTTGACAACTGGGGAGAAAGTCTCAGCAAAATCAATACCAGCACGTTGAGCGAATCCTCGGACAACCCAGCGAGCTTTATACCGATCTAGAGTGCCATCAGGTTTGAACTTTTGGCGGAATACCCATTTGCCGGTGATGACGTTGGCGCCAGCAGGACGAGGTACAAGAACGGACAGAACGGACAGAGGCCATGTACGGTTGGCCATGAGAGCATCAAATTCTGCTTGCATGGCTGCACGCCAATGCGGGTCTTGGAGCGCAGAACGGACAGAACGAGGGACCGGCGAGATCGCCGTGTCGACAGCCAAGGCATAGCGGGGGTTTGGCTGAAACAAACCCCGCTTGGCCCTCGTCATCATGGGGTGATGGGGCGATGGCGGCGCAGGGCGAGGACGACGCGCCGGAAAACACGGTGGAGCCGATGGCGAAGCAGCAGTTGGTGTCGAAGCAGGCGAAGACGGGCCCGAGGCGTGATCGGGTGCCACCACGGCAGAAGGTGGGGAATTCTCTGCCGCGATAGATGGTGGCGACGAAGCTGCTCCGGCAGAGTTTTCTGCCGCGTCAGGAGTCGAGGCGGGCGACGCCGTGTGAGCTGGGCCAGGGACAACAGCTGGAGGAGCACGGCGACATGGTGAAGTAGGCCAGCAGGAACTGTCGATGAAGCTCGAGCGAGGTGGAGACGACGTAGGGGCTGGCGATGAACCTGTTCTTGAAAAGGAAAGACAGCTTCATCAAAATAAACATGCCTAGACACGATGACACGATGTGTTTGAGGATTATAGCATCGGTAACCCTTAGTATTTGGGGGGTAACCAAGGAAGACACAGGCGACAGATCGAGGAGCAAGTTTATGGGGGGAGGTAGAGGCAGTGTTGGGGTAACAGAGACATCCGAAAACACGGAGCTCATCGTAGGAAGGCATGGAGCCGAAAAGAAGTTGGTGGGGAGTGAGGTTGGAGCGAGGTTGACATGGGCGGACGTTGAGAGTGGTGGTGGCCGTGGCGAGGGCGTCCGGCCAAAAACGTGGAGGCATGTGAGCATGAAATAATAAAGCACGAACACTATCGTTGAGGGTGCGAAGTATGCGTTCGGCTCGGCCGTTCTGCTGAGAGGTGTAAGGACACGTGAGACGAAGAACGATGCCGTTGGAGGCCAGAAAATTCCGGACAGCTAGGTTATCAAACTCTTTGCCATTGTCAGTCTGAAAGCTCATAATGGGTCGCTGAAACTGTGTAGAGACGTAGGCATGAAAAGACTTCAGGGTGAGAAAAACATCAGACTTGCGCCGTAATGGAAACGTCCAAGCATAATGGGAGAAATCATCAAGTATAACAAGATAATATTGAAAGCCTGAATTACTCAAAATTGGCGAGGTCCAAAGATCACAATGAAGTAACTGAAAAGGAGCTACGGACACAAAGCTAGACGACTCAAACGGTAAACGAGTGTGTTTGCCTAAACGACACGCATGACAAGAGTGCACTTCAGATTTATTACAACTGAACTGAAAATTGCGAAGAACGGAGTCTAAGGCGGCGCGCCCAGGGTGACCAAGCCGAGCATGCCAGAGATCGACGCTGGTGGTGAGGGCGACAAAGGCGGCTGAAGATGCAGACTGACGGAGAGGGTAGAGCTCGCCGGAGCTGTTACGCCGGAGGAGTACCGCCTTGGTTCGAGCATCCTTGATAGAAAAACCAGAGGAGTCAAATTCAACAGTCACAGGGTTATCACGAGTGAGTTTACGAACAGAAACGAGATTTTTAATAATAGAGGGAGAAACAAGAACATTGCAAAGATATAGAGGAATAGAAGAAGTAGCAAAGGAAGTGGCACCGGTGTGTGTGATTGGAAGAGAAGTTCCATCACCAACAATGATGCGAGAGGTGGTGTTAGATGGGGAGGAATAAGAGAGGATACCGGGGTTGTAAGCCATGTGGGACGTGGCGCCAATGTCCATGAACCAGTCGCCGTTGCCGTTGTAGTTGGACGGGTGAGGCGTGCTTTGGAGGGCGGCGAGCAGACTCGGGTCCCAGGGTGCAGCGCCGTAGGACGGCGCCGTGAAGCTCGAAGGCGGCGCCACGTAGCCCAGCTGAGGAGCAGCGTAGAGAGCTTGGTGACCGGCAGGGCAGGGAACAGGCCCGAGGATGCCGGGGGCGCCGGGAGAGCGCGGCGTCGGCATGGACCAGGCGTGGACAACGCCGGTCCACGGGTTGACACTGGTGGTCCATGGTGGAGGCGGCAGAGTGGCGGGACGCGGGGCACCGCCGGTGTTGCCGGAAGGGCAGTTGCCGGTGTCCTGCTTCTTCTTCTTGCCGCGGTAGCCGTTGTTGGGGCGGGGTGGCGGTGGTGAAGAGGGCGCGGGGGGCGCGACCGGCACGGTGACTGCAGTGCCGGCGAGAAGAGCAGAGTGCGCCTCCTGTTGCGCCGTGTTCTGCATGCAGCGCTACTCGAGACGCAGGTACGTGACGGCGCGGGCGAAGGTCGGCTGGGTGAGGAGCAACAGGTTGGAGGCGGCCTGGCCGAACTCGCGGTTGAGGCCGCGCATCATGTTGGTGAGGAGGCCAGTGTCGGTGACGGGCGAGCCGACCTCGCGGAGCTCGTCGGCGAGAAGCTTGAGACGCGTGGCGTACTCGTGGATGGACATGTCGTTCTGGTAGAGGCCGAAGAACTCCTGTTGGAGAAGCACCGTGCGCTGAAGGTGGTTGTCGCGGAAGAGGTTGACGATGGAGAGCCAGACAGCGTGCGCTGAGCCGTCAGGAGTGAGGATCATGTCGAGGATCTCGGAAGAGACGGTGGTGTAGAGCCACGAGACGATGGTGGAGTCGATGGACATCCACTCGACGTCATGGAACATGGTGGCGGCGTCGATGGTGTCGTCGACGTGATCCTTGATGCCGAAGCTACGGAACGTGAGCGCGAAGAAGGACGACCAGCGAGAGTAGTTGGGGGTTTTGAGGTCGAGGGATTCCGGCACATAGTTCCAGATGTTAACATGGCGGAGCGAGGCGGCAGAGGCTGGCTGGGGCTCGGGATCAGCGAAGGGGTTGGAGCCAGAGGACTTGGGGGTGGAGGCGCCGGAGGACATGGCGAGGGGAGAGGTGGGTGGCGGCGGAAGCTTTTAGGGTTTAAGATCAGTTTTCAGAACCGGTGTCTGATACCATGTATGAGAGATTGGATGCAACACACGAATCGAATTGATCTTTGGGGTATTTATAATACAAGCCTACTTGCTAACCAAGCCATAATCTGCACCTAACCCTACAGAATCTCAACCTTCTATACAGAATTACAAGGGAGATCGGGAGGATGACTACGGCAGTAGTTAGCTATACAAGGTAAGCAAATATTCTGTTAACAGTCAGCCAGATGGGCACGCCGGCGGCCGGCCTGGAACATGGCGTCCAGCGGCGTGGCGCCCGAACGTAGGGGATGTTGGGCTTGGCGCTGAAGTGCCCCTCGAGGCCGACCGTCAACCTGACGCCGTTGCCGTTTGCCGGGGAAGGCACGCTTGATCTGTCACAGATTGTGGAGGTACTTGCTGAGCATGCCGTTGGGCCGCTCCAGCGTGTTGAAGTCGTTCATGGACATGCATGGGCGCGCCGCTGTCCATGCCGTGCGCCTTCCAGTAGAACGTGGCCGACGCGCCTGACCCAAATCTGTGCTCCAAGTAGTCGTACTGCACTACTGCAGGTTCTGGTTCACCCCGTCCCACGCAATCACCTTGCCGGATGCCGGCGACATTACCGACCTGATCCTTTTTGTCGTGGCGGCGCGGAGCTGATCGGCGTTGAGTGCCTTCACCCACCCCATCTGATTGAGAGACCACGACCGCGAGGCGCGAGCACCTCCGCTGCTTGTGAACGCTTTGTCCTAGATGGTCTGCTTTGTGTACGCGCTTCGTTCTTGCTGCTGACGTGATTTGTGTGAGAGCTTTGCTGCTGCATTTTTGCATGCCGCTAACTTGGTGCGTGTATGCTCACCTAAGTGGACCACAGTGAGGTTTTCAAAAAAAAAAAAAAAAAAACATTTTTGCATGCCGCTAACTTGGTGCGTGTATGCTCACCTAAGTGGATCACAGTGAGGTTTTCAAAAAAAAAAAAAAAAAAGTGGATCACAGTGATTGGAATCATTAATTGATGAATAGACTATATTTGCCAAAAACTGGTGTAATTATTGAATTCAGATAATTTAACTACCTTACTACAATAGAAAGAAAAACAATAGCACCAACAATATAGGGCACTGTTTAGTCTTCCACGGTGCCCCTCCCAAAAATAGAAACAAATCTGAACCAATACATTCCCAAAATAGAAAAGGACGTCGGTACGCGTCCCCACCAGGTACCAGCATCTCCGCCTTTCCTTTTTGGAAAGTCCACCCAGTCACGCAGCCGGGCAAACCAACTCATGCACTGCAGCGCGCCTCTTCTGATCCTGTGTGTGGCTGTGTGCACCGGATTAAGGGACTACAGAAAAATTACAATCCAACACTTTCCCAGAAATCTCTCTGGTCCAGAAATCCCAAATTCATCAAACTACTCGAAAAATTAAGAGAATTGTATTGGTCAAGAAAACAAAGATGCATTGTGATTCGGTGATTCCTCAACCTGACGTTGCAGAAAAAAAAAGGCCTAATCATGTCGCACAAATGCAGCCGGAAATAAATTTACGGGCGCGGAGACTTGTGACTATACGCTTTGAAACATGTCACACATATTTTGCGCCGGGATTGCATCCATGATCCAATATAGTAGAAAGTTACAACCTGTTCACTATTGTGTGCACCTTTTTCTTGTGAGAATTGTATGAATCTATTCCGCGTAAGGTTTTGCAAAGTGTAGAAGTTACATCAGGATGTGTGCCTCATGTTTCTTTGGGTACCCTGTTTCTTTTGGGCCTTCAAGTCTCCATTTGGAAGTGCAAGCATTTTCCCTGCAATTAACAATCAACAAAAAGATTAGCAATAAAAAAAATCAGAAACCCACATAGAGAAATGCAAATTACATCTATATCCAAATCTGTTGACCTACTTGGAAGTAAATTACAAGTGGAATTACATTAATATGATACTCAAATTATCAGTCACGAAACCTCCGAAATAGCCACATAAAACTACATGAACTCACTCGATAGACTTCATAAACTACATCCCAGACTTGATAAAACTAAATTCCAACCAAATTCAGAAACTACCAGGCAGCTATGTAGTTGGTGACCTGAAATTATATCCCGGAATTAAGATACATTCCAAAATTACATCCCGTGAAATAGTTCGGAAAATGAGCCAAATATACATTATATATGTTTGCAAACTGAAAATTACTTCTCGAACTATATAAACTCAGCAAGTACCAACCAGCTATAAAAATATATGCATTTGATAAACCAAAAGACTACACTAATTCATGGGTGGGGCCAATGTCAGAACTACATCAACAATTTTCATAAGGAAAAAACTACAGGAAATGACGTCTCGCTAAATTTAGTAGCATCCATTGCAAAAGTAACGATTTATAGAAACCACGTGCATTTTAATTTCTCAATTCGTACATTTCAAAAAGTTCGGGCTAGAACTGAAACTACATGACAGACTTCAGAAACTACATCTGGAAAATGTTTAGAAACCAACAAGGTATATATCTAAAGTACATGTAATATATAGGCTGAAAGTACATCTTGGACTTCGGAACATACATTCCTGAAAAGTTCAGAAATTAACAAGTTACACAAAGGCTAGGGGCTGCGACCTGGGTTCATGGGTTGATTCTTTGGATTGAATCATTGAACCATCCTTGTCACCATGTGTGGTTTGCTGGTTGCTGAGAAAGCTATAAATTGGGACTTTTCCAACTCATCTTAGGGCATCTCTAACCGATCCCCAATCGGTTAGAGGAGTAAACGGAGGAGTAAACTTTAGAGGAGTAAAAGTACTCCTCTAAAGGTGGTCGGCACCTAACCGAACTCCTATATTTAGAGGAGTAATTTTTTTTTGTAGAAATCAAATTATCAATAGCCAAACATTCGGCATAGTTCACATACAATCAAATAAAATGTTTACGAATGAATAAATATTAAGTTTACAAACCAAATAAATTCAAAGCCAAACACATGGCAGGGTTCAACAAATCATCAGAATAGTTCAAACTAAAACTAGGTAGCACCATGGAGAACCCAGTGATGCTCAACAAGGTCCTGCTGCAGCTGTTCATGCACCTCCTTGTTCTCAATGCGCGCATGGGCTTGAAGGAATGCTTGGATCCTGTTGGCATCATGTGCTGGTTCTACCTGATCACCATTGGAGATGTACCGGAAGTTCTCGGGCATGCCGCGCTCATCTTCAATGATCATGTTATGCAAGATGATGCAACACTTCATTATTTGCCAAAGCACCTTCGGCTTCCAATACTCAGCAGGGCCTTTGATTATGCCAAATCTCTTCTGAAGCACACCAAAAGCACACTCCACATCCTTCCTCGCAGACTCTTGAACCTTGGCAAAGTGAGCCTTCTTGGGATTGTTGATGAGAGTTTTTGGAATTGTCTTCACAAAGGTGGCCCATGTAGGATAGATGCCATCTGTAAGATAGTAACCCATGGTGTACTCACGGTTGTTGACTTCATAGCTAACACGAGGAGCATCACCCGCAACAAGCCTAGAGAAAAGTGGTGATCTAGCAAGCACATTGAGGTCATTGTGAGACCCAGGCAATCCAAAATAGGCATGCCAAATCCATAGATCCTTCGATGCCACCGCCTCTAGGATGATTGTTGGATCGTTGCAATGGCCCTTGTACTGACCTTTCCATCCAGCTGGACAATTCTTCCATGTCCAATGCATGCAATCTATTGAGCCAAGCATCCCCGGCCATCCTCTTTCTTGGCTCTCACCCAAGAGCCTCTCGGTGTCATCCTCATTGGGTGCCCTCAAATACTCATCTCCAAAGATCTCAATCACAGCCATTGTGAACCTTCGGACAGCCTCCAAGATGGTATCTTCGCCAATACGAACATAGTCGTCAATGGTATCCGCAGAACACCCATATGCAAGCACTCGAACAGCTGCAAGACACTTCATCAACGGGCTTGCGCTTATCTCACCGGATGCACTCCTCCGAAGCTTGAACCAATCATCATGCTTCTCCACCGCTTTGGCAATGGTGAGAAAGAGGCTCTTGTGCATACGGAAACGTCGGCAAAAGTACTTCTCCGGATAGATGGCATTGGGGTTGAAATAGTCTCGCATGATCTTGGCATGGCCCTCGGCTCTATCCCGGTTGATGTATGCACGGCCGAACTGCGATCCAAGCCTCGGCCGCCGAACTTCATCGTTCAAAATGATGGCCATGGCCATCTCGACGTCGTCGTCGTCCTCCACCTCTTCCTCCGATGATGAGTCGTCCAAGAGGTACTCCCTCAACCTCTTCATCTACACGACGACGACGCCGTTCAAATTTGAAAACAAAAACAAACAAATTCGGCTAAAAAACCTCACCTTGCTATTCGGTCGAACACCTCACGGGCGGAGGAGGTGACGAGGTTGGCCGGGCGGTCGTCGGGTAGGGCAGAGGAGGCGTCGAGGGGGACGGTGCCTGCCTTCTACAGCCTTCCCAGCCTCCGACGGCTCGAAGTTGCGGCGAATCGACGGCGACGGAGCCCGATTTCCTCCAAATCGGGCCGGCGGCCGGCGAAAACGAGCTCGCCCCGTCGATTCCGGCGACGGCGAGAGGCGGCGGAGGGACCGGGGTGGGGGCGGCGGGGTATGGGGGTCGCCGGCGGCAACGCCAGCGGGAATAGGTGCGGCGGGTCGGGAGGCGGGGAGTTTTTCTCGGAAGTGGCCTCGGAGGAGTAAATTTAGGAGTCGGTCGCCACTTTTACTCCTCCGATGAGTATAATTTTACTCCTCTAACCGTTTAGGAGTTCGGTTAGGTGCCGCCGCTGCCTATTTTTACTCCTCTAACCGATTTTAGGGGATCGGTTAGAGATGCCCTAAGCACCATAGTCCAGGCCTCGATTGCCCTTCTTCCTCCTCTATCCATACCCCTTCTACAGGAAACGTTCGTCTGTTCAGCTGTTCGTCAATGGCGCTGCTCTTGCTCAGCCGTATAGGCTAGATTTAGAGGTGGGGTACCCTGCTCCGCGCCGAGAGGCACAGGGAGGCCGCTGCTGCTCGCCACTACGGTAGATCCACCACTGTCGACATGGTAAAGCAAACAATAGAACCAAGCAGAGGAGGGAGAGGCATCTGGGAAATTGCAGGGGTAACCAGTTGAACATGAACCCGAAATCAACCAGCGGTGGTGAAAGGAGTTCCGCGCCCGTCGATTCTCCTCCCGCTCCGTCGCCTCCCACCAGAGCCGCTGCTCGGTCGCAGGTCCGCCCGGTCGAAGCCCAGCCACCGCTCTCTCACCACTGCACGAACCCCCACCCACGCCCCGTCAATACGGCCACCGCCCGCCGGAACGTCACCGCCGATGGCAGAAACTGAAGAACTGGAAATCGAGGGAGGGGAAGCATGAGGAAGCTGTCGATGGAGACGACGGGAGTGGAATGGGGAAACTGGAACAGTCAATCTGCTTTTGGGCCTATTCGACCGCTCTGTCACCTCTTAGAGCCGTCTGATTTGAGCCTAGCGCTATTGACTTTCGCCCCTGCCGATGCCTAGCTCCTGCGTTCCACGTGGAAGCAATCGTACTCCGCCTACTCCTCTGTCCACGGGGAACCGTTGCGATGACAGAGCCCCGTCTACTCCTCTACCCGTGCCAGAGAAATCGTGAGGTGATACAAACGTCGTCGGCTAGACGGATGCCGGTGAGCAAGAGTAGCTTGTTGGTCGTCAGACTCGTCACCGGTGCTATTACAAATGTGCCCGAGAAACAAGTTATAAACGATGAGTAGCTTGTTGGTCGTCACCGATGCTACAAATGTGCCCGAGGAACAAGTATAAACGTAAAAGAAAAACTCTCTCGTTATGGGAGGCCGGGGAGGGTCGTCTTCTTTCCTTCCTCTACTCTCGCTCCCTACTGTTCCCGTTGAGAGTCGATCTCTGTTTACCGGGCCGATCTGGCCTCTCCGCCGGATTAGCTGGCCGGAGTTGCTGCCGGTGAGGTGCCGGAGCTCTGTATATAGTAGATCTAGGCTAGTTTGAGTGTCTGCCTCTATGGCGTCTGTCTGGCGTATGCCATCCTCCCTTTCTCTGCGTCTGGCGTGGTCGTCCTCGAGCGGCGATCAAGGCCTGGTGATGCTCTGCTGCGGTTTCTGTCCATGGTGGATGGGGAGGTGGTGGGGCGGATCTGAAGGCGCTTCTCTGAATAAGCTCGGTCTGGATCTTCTTGCTCTGCGCACTGCTCTTCTGCTCCTGGCCGGCCTCGGTGGCGAGGGGGAGAGGAAGGATGGTGTGCTGATGTGGAGCTTGCTGCCGGCGCATCTGAGCGGCGTCCTGTGGCGGGCGGTGAAGGATTTCCAGCGGTGGCTGCATGGGGCGGCGGGAAGCTGGAGATGCTGGAGCCGGGATCTTTTTCGAATAAGCTCGGGTTTCGTCGTTGCTTCCGTGCAGGTCGTCGCGGTGGCGGAGCACGGTGGCTTTTTGCTGGATCTGGTGCCAGAAGCAGTGTCCCCTTTGCTGGTTTCTCTGCGAGTTCTTGGTGGCCTTCAATGGCTGCTGCAGCTCGTCATCCTGCTCGAGCCGGGGCGAGCCCCCCGCCGATGTCCTATCTTCGACGCCAAGTTCTTGCTGTGCGCAGCGAGAGGCACATGCGGCGACTTCAACGGAACTTGTTTCCAAACGACTGGAGCAGGTGTCTTAGCGGCCGTTCTTCTTCTTCTGCTCGTCATCTCCGGCGCGATGACGACGACATGGACGGCGGCGGATTTGCAGATGCAGAAGACCCCAGGTTGTGTGCGTCTTTTCTTTTTTCTCTGGGTGTTTTCTGTAATCGGGGTCTGGATGTTTTCCAGTGTACTGCGGATGTATTCCTTGAATTATTAATCCAGATGCAGTTTTCAAAAAAAAAACTCTCTCGTTACAACGCACAGGCATATTTACGGGTAAGACTATCATAGCCATAACATGTTCAATGAATTCTGTGTGGTAAACGTAATGAGTTTCGACGTAGTCATGTTTCATATATCTTATCTGATTTTTAAAAAATATATGAAATTAACTTTCTTTGCTTCTTTCTCTTACGTACACCATGTGAGTTCCCTCCTAGATACGGAGATCATATCGGCTCATAGGTCTATATGCACATAATAACCATTTTTCAAAATTTCAAAAAATTCTAATAAAATTTTCGGATATACTACATGATATTTTATGTTAGCACAAAAAAATTTGTGAAGAAAAGATATTTTTGTGGGCTGTGAAAAAAGACAAATCCGTGGTTTTCAAAATGACATTGTACGCGTTTTTTTTTTGTCTTTTTGCATAGATCACAGAAAATGTATTTTTTCTTCGTGAAACTTTTTGGGCTAACGTAAAATGTCATGATATATATCCAAAAAAAATTGACATTCTGAAAATAAAATAAAAATATTTACACAACAGGTGGATCCACACCCGTGAGTCGAAACGCCGTGTCCCTAGATAGGCGTTGTGCTATGTGAAGAGAAAGCACCGATCGGTATACATGAAAAAAAATACGGAGTATGATTTTTAGAACAAATGTGGAAAATTTTCCCCACCGCAAATTTTGTTCTTATCCTCTGGCCTCTGCCATTGTCCTTTGACCAGCGCACATGGTGTGTATCTCCCCTGTTCGTGCTTTCTTCTTCTCATTGTGCATCCAAAGCTTGCAGTATGCCCTGTACTGTCGCGTATACCGTACTACAGCCGCGCCGGAGCTGCCGCTCAACTCGATGGATGACGAGTTCCTTGTGCTGGACCTTGCGGAGGCTGAGGCCGAGGCGTGGTCATGTCCTGCACATTGTGGTCACCGCCGAACGCCGCGGACGAGCAGACATTGCCTTAGCGAATTGGCAAGGTAAATCGGTAGCTCGTCGAGGCGTGCTTGACGCCGGCAATTGGGCGGAAGACTGGGGCGCCGGCGATGGGGGAGGAGAGCGAGGCGCAGGGTCGCCCTGCATGCAGCACGGCTGCGACAAGCGCGGCGACCTGGCTGCACGCTGGCGACGAGCATGACGGTCTAGCTGCGTTGTTGACGTGCTTGGGCACGGCGGTGCGCATCTTGAGCGGAGCACGGGAGGTCGGGAGCAGAGAAGATTTGGTGCGATCGGAGTCGTAGCCTCGTAGCTGGTTTTGTGACGCTGGTTTCTCGGCCATGACGGACGAAATCGGACGATCCAACGCCATCACGGACGAAATCGGACGCGCCATCCCTCGCTAATCGCTTCGTCCCACACGTGGGGCCCACTGTCGCCCAGCGAGTCCGCTCGCCAACCCCTTTTGCCCTCATTTCCTCCTCTCTTCCCTGCCGCCTCTCCTCTCGCGCATGTCGCCGCCGCCTTGCACCACCACCGCTCGCGCCGCCCCCTACCGCCGCCTGGCGCCGCCGCGCGAGCCCACTGCCGGCGCCAGCACCTGAGCCCTCCTCGCCATGCTGCGACGCCGCCCAGTGCCGCCAGCACCTGGGACCTCCTCCCGGACCCATCTCGATCTGGAGCTTCACCGACGCCCGCCCGCGCCGCCGCCCAGAGCCTTCGCCACCCAGCACGGCCGGCCTCCCGCAGCCCACCCTGCCTGCTCGCCAGCCTGGAGGCGCTAACCCTCTCCTCGAGCGAACAGATCCGGTCCAGATTGGAATCCAGGGTTTGTTCTCCTCTACCGCCACCCAGTTGATCTCCTATGGCGCCGCCCCTGCCTCCCTCCTCCGGTAGGGAGAATTTACAATTTGACACGGATTACTTCGGACCTCTATTATTTGCCACTCTTTACTTTGCCTTTTACTATTTGACATGTATTAGTCCAATCTCTTTACAATTTGCCCTGTTTCTCCTTTATACAGATTTATTATTATTTTTAACTCCAAAATATGTTCTAAATACAGTACATGTACCTGTCTAGACCAAACCCGGGTCGGGCTGCTCGATCGATTGGATTTACCTGGCTGCACTGAACCAAGTTTGACCGATCAATTGGATTCGTCTTCTTCCTTGCGTAGCGGAGCAGAAACAAAGGAACTGGTGCGAAAGCGCCGCCGGCGGCCGGCCGGACCACGGGTCGCGCGGCCACGATCGGCTAGCACGAACGGCAGCCACGATCCAGGTAACCAATTCCTCTCCCCTGACTTTCCCTCATTCCCATAATGGTTTGCCCTATTTCCCTTGGAGAAGGTAGTACATGCCTGAATACCTGATACATGCGATCGGTGAGAGAGGCTGCCACTAGATACAAAGATACATCTGTGTTCAAAGATACAACAGTACTCCCAAATACACTGCTTGGTCACTGTTAAACTAGCTGCAACAGGAATAATTTCCTCTACTTGGCAGCAAGAACGAACAAGCACACACACCAATCGTCTTTTATTTGCAGCGACACAGATATCTTCTTCCTGCGATTCCGCGCCGTGCACCTCTAGGAGCAGGAGGCGCTCCGTCGAGGAGTCCCCTTCCGCCCTTGGTCCGGTCGGTGTCGTCGGCAGGCGGCTGATGTGCACCTCCTCCGCACGAGGTGCGCGGCGCTCCGTCGAGTAGTCCCCTTCCGCCCTTGGTCCCGTCGGTGTCGCCGGCGCGCGGCTGCTCTGCACCTCCTCCGCCGTTCGTGGTCGCCGACAGACTGAAGGCCGCGCAGCACGGCCGCTGCCGCCGGCGCTGCACCCGCCCCAGTTCCTCCTCTGTTTCTCCTCAGCTGGACTAGGGGAACGAGAATAAATCCCCATCGATCGAGCAGCCCGACCCGGTTGGGTCTAGCCAGGTACATGTACTATATTTAGAATGTATTTTGTAGTTAATAATAATAATAAATCTGTATAAACGAGAAACAGGGCAAATTGTAAAGAGATTGGACTAATACTTGGCAAATAGTAAAAGTCAAAGTAAAGAGTGGCAAATAATAGAGATCCGAAGTAATCTGTGGCAAATAATAGAGAGGAATGGAACGCCTGGCCGTCGAATCCTGAACCCCAAGCCCCGGCCCTGCTGTTCGTCCCGACCGACGGGGGGCGCAGGCACAACGACCGACGGCGGGAATCCACGAAGCTACCACCCTGTCCTCTCCACGCCACTTCTCGTCGCCGGCTGTGCGTTGGATCCGGCGCCCTGCTCGCCGGGGCCGTACCCATGGAGGAAGGGGAGAGCCGCTAGCGGAAGAGGGGAGCTCGCCCCACGCGCGACAGCTCTAGGCCACGCGTGGCCAATAGAAGACGCACCGGACACCGACGGGAAGCACCGAGGCAACGACCGCACGTTTGTGTTCCTCTCTTTGCATTTACCTCTCAGATTTTATGAATGCTGCAGGTAAGGAGAAGAAATAGTGCAGAAGGACAAGGACTGAAGGCATGGTAGTTCGACAGCCACAACCTCGCTAGGCCATCACTAATTCACCATGTCTGCGCAACATGCTTTCAGGTTCGTCTACCTCCCTCCCTTGGCACTCTCCAATTCAGGTTGTTGTGATTACCATGGGCTGAATATTGTGCGAAACAATTTATTTTACTAAACTGGTATGCCTCTGTTCTGGTGTACTTCTTTTCAGTATGCTGTAGGGCCATGATATAGTGTGGTTGTGACCTGAAAAAAACACCCAGAAGCAGAAAAGACCCAAGCAGACCAAGAAGCAGAGCTAACGTGTGAAGAGATCAAGAGGCTCAGTGAGCAGAATTCAGAGTTGCTGACCTTGTTGTGCATGGTGGAGTCATTCTTTCGGCTGGTCCTAGAGGGCCTATGGTCCTTACTGTGGTAATTGATTTCACTCTTTGATGCCAGTTTAAACATACAGGCAACTCAGTTGCACATATAGACTCGTCCTACTTAATCTTCTCAAACCTCTTCAAAATCTGTATGATGCCTCTTCACTATGCAAATACCTTGGATCAGTCCATACTTTCGGAAGGTCAGTCTTCATGTTGTAGTTTATGGCCATGCTTTTTTTTACAGCGTAGTACAGTTTGTTTAGTACAGCTATTTTTTTACGTCTGTAAATTTTCAGCTGGGGTCTCCTTCGATAAATATTCAGTCCTGTTGCGGTCTTCGTGTTGGATGACTAATGTTCCCTCATATTTCACCTAAAATAATGTGGATTTGAGCAAGATTAATTTAGGTAAGTTACTCGATCTTATTTTTCCAAAGATTTTCATATATGTGTTTGTAATATCCGGCAAGTGCAATCATGTTTGCTCTTGGATAGGAAGATGTGTGTCCACCACAAAAGGATATTAGGAAAAAAAGGCAAGGGTGAAAGACACGAGATGGCAGGAATCATATCATGTACCGAGACCATCTGACAAAGATTTCAAATGCTCCGGACTGTGGGAAGAAGAGGAGGAAATTAGGCGCAGAGGAGGAAAGTAGACGTATGTAATGGTATTGACTGGGGAGATTGTGTTATTAAGCTCATGTTATTACATGGTGCAAATGGGACAGAGATAGAACAAGGTTAATACAAAAGATTTTTCGAGTTGCATGTCTTGGGTGCATAAGTGGAGATAGATGAGAACTTGGCGATGTAACATCTTCAGTCTTAGTATTTGATTATTGATTTGCTTCGTTAACCTAAGTTGTTATTATTATAAATCGAGCATAGATTTTCATATTGTATTAGTCAGACCTGAATAAGATAAAACGTGTCCGGTATACAAACATGGAACTGAATATAATGTATTATGATATTGTACTTATGTTGAGTTCAATATCAAATTAGTTAATAAGAGATTATTTGCTAGGTCATTGTTTTCTATGCATATGATGTTTGAGTCATGTGAAATGAAAATATTAGTGGCCATCTTTCCTATATACCTGGACCATGGAAACACACGGGCATTATATATTTGACAATGACACTTGATGTGCACGAGAATTCTAAAATTACATGACATAATTAGTGTTGGATCACTAGAATATTTATGCCCCCGTTGCAACGCACGGGCAGATTACCTAGTCAGTTGTAATGAATAAGTCTTATACAGTATTATTTTTTGAAAAAGTCAAGCTAAGTAAATTTTGAACAAACTTTCTAAAAAAATTATCAACAACTATAATATTATATGGAAATCATGTGAAAATATTTTTCATGTTGCATCTACCCATGTTTATTTTGTATTATACATGTTCATATTTTTTCAAAAAACTTGATCAAACTTCACATAGTTTGAATTTTCAAAAATAATATAGCCTTATTCATTCGAACGGAGGTAGTGGTACATCTGTAAGGACAAATTCCAAACCAAACCGCGGAATGTTTAGTGCTTTTCAAATTTCACATGAGATGTCAACCTTTCTCGCTTGATCTATCTACACCATACAATATTTTTTGCGTGACGATGCACGTTTTTTATTATTTGATTGAGAGTTTCGTGACGATCCACGTGTACTTGCCAATTCTCGTTTTGGGGGGCATGCATCCTGCTTTCCAGATTCCAGCCCATAATAAATTAAATGGGGTCAAGTATAGTTTTCACACTGAAATGTCACCTCTCAGACACATTTCACCTTAATTTCAAATTGGTCCAATTTCAACCCTGAAGTTTATAAAACCGGACAAATAAACTCCTGGCCTGGTTTTTATAGGGTTGAGCTGTTTTGGGGAGCAACGTGGATTAAGCGCTAGCCTAACTGGATTTTGCAATGTACTCCCTCCGTTCCAAAATATATGACTTTCATTTGTCGAAAAGTGAATGTATCTAGACATGTTACGTGTATAGATCAACGTTCAAAAAACCGGTAAAAAGCGGTCGCTTAAGCGCATAAGCGAGCGCATCGGACACATAACGCTCAGGATTAGGCCTGAGCGGGCCATTACGCGGTGAGCGAGATTAAGCGGCCCGCTTAGGCGCTGAGCGTACGCGAACGCGCGCTGAAGCGGAGCAAAGCGAGGAAATCGGCGGCTGAGCGCTGTTGTTTCCCGAGCGGGAGATGAAATTTTCGGACAGAAAAGAGGGGGGAAACTGGAGCGGGCATATAAATCGAGCTAGGATTAGAAATTGACCCGATTCCAAGGCCGAGACGGAGCTGCTGCTGGGACGCGAGGACACAAGGCTCGTTTCCGCCTCCGCCAGTGCAGCTCCGGCCGCCGCCGCCGCCAGCACAGCTCCGGCCGCCGTCCTCGACATCCTCCTCGTCTCTGCTCCGCCTTGCCGTCGGGATCTCTGCCCTGACGGGATCTCGAGCACGATCTACTCCACAACTCCGTCCAGATCGAGGGCATTGCCGGCCTCCATGCATTAGGTATTCCTCCACAACTCAGTTCTTCCCCTCCTCAGCTTGGCTGCTCCTTGTTGCTGCCCGCCGGATCTCCCCCCTCCTCGGCTCATGCAAGCTCACGGGAGTGGACCTTGGATGTGGATCAATCGGGTTGTGTGCTGTGTTGTGTTGGTGCTGGAGGAGCACGAAGGGTTGGTGGGGGTGGTGTGTGAAGATAGAATGAGGGCGGGGGTAGAATTGCAAAGTGCCCAGTGCTAGCTAGGGCACGATGCTTCTATTCGCTCTCCTCGTCATATTGGTTGCGTACGGCCTGGCTGGGCCGGCCCAGTTTGGCCTTTTTTCCCCTCTGGAATTGCTTATATATGCCTAAAATTCCTATTTTCTGTCTGTATTGTACATATCCGTACAAAACGCTTAAGCGCCGCTTAAGCTCGCTTAAGCAGTAGTTACTCTAATCGGAGGCTCACCGCTCGCTTACCGCTTACCGCTTTTTTGAACCTTGGTATAGATACATCCACTTTTGGAGAAATGGAAGTCATCTATTTTGGAATGGAGGGAGTATGTGATAGCAATGGGCCTCTAGAAGAAGTAAGCCCACGTCTGCTGTTCGTATACGTACGGGAGACGGGGAGAGCATCGGGGCTCGGGCAGAGAACATCGAGCTTCTTTATCACCTCGCTAAGCAAGAGCATTGGAGAGGGAGATCGGCCTATAAAATGAGACTACGGAGAATGTATGTATAGCAGTGTCCTGAGAAAACCGGCTGAGGTGCAAACTCCGGATGGCAATGGGTACCTGATACCCACAAACCCGACGGTACCCGCCTTAAATGGGGAGGGTATGGTATAGAAAAAACCCACGGGTATAGTTAGCGGGTAAATTCCATACCCATCGGGTATAGCAGAGGCGGGTATGGGGGTGCCAAACCCATACCCTTTAACCCGCATACCCGAGTTACCCCACCTGTCAGTGAGTTATGTACCCCAGGCCCCAGCCCCACCAGTCATTGGTAGTATGGAAACCCTAACCAGCCACACCGCATATTTTCCTCACCCCAGCGCCCAGTCCACTTCTCTTTTCCTCCCCAGCACCTCATCAATTTGTTGCTGAATATTGTTGTCAATTTTTTGCTTAAAATTGCTGTCAGTTTGTTGCAGAAAATAGCTATTATATGTTGCTGAAAATGTGCAAAACCTGTCATTTTGCTGTTCGGCACGAATTTGACAGGTACCCGTCGGGTGGCGGGTACATGGCGGGTGGCGGGTATGGGGAAATTCTGTACCCGCCGACGGGTATGGGGACGGGTGGCGGGGGCGGGTAGAAGGTGCGGGTGCGGGTATGGGGGTGCCAAACCCGTCCCCGAACCCGGCGGGTGCCATCCGGAGTGCAAACTGGTCATGTCATCTGGCAAGATGTAAAATGAAACACATAATATCGAGAGTCCCGAAGTTCAAATACGTGACCATTTTTCTTTTTATTCTGGTACAAGGTTTAGGGGCAATTTTGTCCGAGAAAGGATACATGAATGAATACGTGACAGTTTGTTTTGACCAAAACTAAGCTCAAATGACCGAGAATTGGAGTAGCATTTTCAAAAGTTGGAAGTGGCATTTTTCAAAAGTTGGAATTGTAGTGACGTTTTCCGAAATCGCATGAATTGAAGTGACATTTATCCAATTAACCCTAATTATAAACATGATAATACTCCGAAAGCATGCAAGGTGATGATTACTTCGAGTTCTTTCCTTCTCTGAATCAAAGCAGGATTAGATTTACATAGGCCTACAATCACACACTTAAGTTCGTCTTTCTAATACATGGACACCCCACGCTGTCAATTTGAGCATCCAAAATCATACTAAACAAACGCCTCACGATGTTTGTCTTTCTAATCAATTATACTAAACATGGATCAAGTTATTTCATGCTTCCATTATTTAATTCAACATATATAGAACAAACTCATGATCAATATTGATATGATATCTCGCAAAACAAAAAATCTTTACCAGTTAAAATTATTGTCCCTTCTCTTTCAACCTACCTTGTTGGGATGAATTTTAAAACTTGTCTTGCTAAATTATACGTGTTATGTGAGCATCTCAGTGTTGTTTACATCATGCTAGCTCTATCTTTTATTTAATTATTGATACAATGATACTTTCTTAACTTCAGAGAACTCGGTGTGTGGCAGACATGAAAGGACCGATGCATACAGTGAGTAGGAGGACACAAAGCTACGATTTTATAAGAGAGTTTTTTCCCTATTTTTTCTATAAGGGTCTTCAATTTATTCTCCGTAGATGATTTTGTAATTGAGATGAGCAATATATTGCGTGTATAGCTTGTGGCGTTAGCCTCATAGATTCCAACAATGTGCTAGCAAATGGATTGTTCTATTTTTCTTTTGGGTACGTGGATTATATGCTGCTTCGGTAAACCTGATGCTAAACACAATAGGACAAGTTGGTACAAGAATATTGTATGCTGACAAGTAACTGCATGTATAATGAGGTATGTGCATTTTCCCTTTGATTATGTGTGTTCCCATAGGACAAGTTGGTACAAGAATATTGTATGCTGACAAGTAACTGCATGTATAATGAGGTATGTGCATTTTCCCTTTGATTATGTGTGTTCCCGTTATAATGAGATTCGATTGCATTTGTTGGGAGGACAGTCATCGTAGATTGCTCCGAATCACCTCATTTTCGTTCCTGACCTAGGAGAAATTGCTACAACAGCATGGTACCAAGCCACGGCGCTTTTTGGTGAAGAACAAGCTGCATACCTAAAAATTGACAAAGAAGAAGCAAGAACTTGAACCTGTCAACAACGCAATAAGTCAGCTGCTCCCATCCGATGACATTGTTCGTACTTAGAAGTTTATTTCTTGTCTTGTTTTAGCTACTGTCTCATAACATTTGAGTGTGTCGGACATGTTAAGTTTGAGTGTGACTGAAAAATATAATATTATCTGCCTGCCATCTATCTATTATATAATTAAAACACAAGACAATTAACGGTGAAGATTAACCAGGTAAAATGAACGGCGTTGATTTAAAAGTTACGTGCGCAATCGATTAGGAGAAGGATGAAGAGATCTGCATGCACATGTATACTAATATGCCCTAGATCGTACCGTATGCATATCTGATACCAAGCTCTTTTCCTCCGGTTGATACGTCCGCATGCATGTGCATAAAATCCATCTGGCCTGATCCCCTAGGCGTTTGCTAGATCGGCACAGATCGAGATCTCGACGTGAGATGACAGTGGCTTGCCAACACGGGTAGAAGCACGCAACGAGGTTTCCCGGCTTATTGTCTGCGGCACGAAGATCAAGAATCGATAGAGATTATGGCAGACATAACACGACGACGGCAAGGATCGACCATTGATTACTTCTATCAATTAATATAATCAGTGAAACTGACCGCCTGCCGCCCACTGCATCAAGTTGATTCAACTATGTTCAGTTCTTCTCATGAGGCAACACGCGTGTGGTGTATGAGATCATCGAGAGGATTTGCCGATTTGATGAACGTACGGAAGGAAGTATGTACAGGCAGGACCCTGCAGATTGCATCATACGTATAGAAAAGGGAGCAATTAAGACGCATAGAAGATGGCCGATTTGATCAGAGAAGCACCCAGGTCTGCCCTCCACGTCCAGCCATAAACAAATGCATAAGATTGGGAGTAGGACACGCAAAGAACTGCCCAAACCAGCGTCGATGATATAGCCAGTGGACGATCACTGTTAAGAAAACCAAAATTGTGGCGTCGGCCGGCTCCATTGCCGTGAAGGCATCGTGATTCCTTAGTACGCGTTCAAAGACATGGTCTGCCCGATGTGACGTTGCCGGGCTCATACCACGCCGCGACGTTGGGGCAAAATTTGCCCCAGTCCACTTTAACAGCTGGCTAGCAAATCTTGATATACTCATATACGAAGGTGCATGTTTAGGTTAAGGTATGTAATCATATGATATGCGTAATATAATTTTAATGTACATAGAAAATTTGGTAAGAGACAAGGCCGTCCCATGCAGGAATCCATTTGGGGCTAAAATTGAAAGTGAACTATCAGTTTGAACGACCAATATCAGGTATATGTACGTATTTATTGATTTATTTTTCAAGAGTATAATGTAAACTGCGATGCATTTTAGATCAATCATGTTTTGGCGCAGATCATGTTTGTATATGATTGCTTGGCCGGTCTTTCTGTAATAATTTTTAATTTTATTCCCCTTGAGACTATGTCTTGACCAATAGTATATGTGTTTCTTATCCAGCCCTTATAATTCCATTTAATGTGAAATTTCAAAAACATAAACTACCGGCCATGTAAGTACTTGGGCCAGCAAAGGAATATTCCAACAAATGTCTCTCACACAAAATCAGTAACGAATTATTGTGTGATGGCATATCACAAAATCATGGTGGTCCTTCAGTTTAGGCTCTACAGACATCACAAACTTTCTACGCACAACCATGATGTGCAATCGAAAGCCCCGAAACAAGTCATACATTTAAAAACAACAAGATGTTACGAATTTCTAATCAAACTTTGACGTCTCTAAACAAATGTATTTTATAAGTATTGAAAATATGGAAAGATGTTTTTTTTTATATGTAAATATCATATAGCAAATCTAGCCACACAAATGCGTGGGTTCGGTCGGAGATTCTTCATTTGTCTATGCACACAGGTGCTGCTGGAGTCGAAACTATTTTTTGGGGACAACGAAGACGGCTGCAAGCACATCCGAGAGAGGAAAGACAACGATAGAGAGTTGAACATTGTGGAGGATATGCACCCTCGATGTCAGTGGCCGGCGACTCAGAGTTCTGTTAGTACTAATTTGCTCTATGTTTCCTGATATTTAGTTGTATATTATTCAGATTTAGGCCTCAAAGTTGGATGATTGTTACTTTGCTACGCTCATGTGTTACTAATGTTTAATCTGTACTGTGCAGGGATCTTTCAGTTATATATAGGCTCTACCTATCATCTTACAGATTTATTTGTTAGTGATTTACTGGCAGATTTATTTATAGGAGCATACTTCATGGCATGGTTGGTAACTATCACTGCCCGTAGTATTTTCTCAATCCACATTTAGATGGTGCACGACAAAGCTCGCATTTGGACCGCCCCAACTCAGTTGCATCAATTTTCCAAGAAAAAGCTCTAGATTTGGCACATGTTTCTATTGTGATATTTTTGTTGAGCTGCATACTTTACATGCTTCATGAGGAAATCATTTCGATAGTTCTATGGAGAAGCCAAAACTTCCTGCTATCTAACAGGTGCAGATAAAATGTTGATGTCACGGTGCTATCATTTAGATTTTTTTTTCTGCATTTGCTTACATGAAACTATCATTGCATTATGCTTGCAAAATTTGTGCAGAATGGCACTTGGTGATGCTACAGTCATACTCAAATGGGCAAATTGAAATGGAATTCCATTGATCCGATGTGCTTGGAGAAAAGAAGGAAAAAATATACTTTCCTTTTTGATGCGTGATCAATTGAAAGGTCTTTCCCATTCTCCATGTTTTCTTTTTTCTCGCACCAGGCCATTCCATATATCACTGAGGATCCAAAGGAACGACCAGCACCATCTAACACACACCTTCATTAGTTAAGAGGTGAACTCTGTTCCTTTTCTTTGTGAACAGTTTGTGTACATGCCTTTGAAGTATACCAGCAGCGAGGTTTGCAACTGTTCTTACTGATTTGTCTCCTCTCTTTTCCACTAATCCCCTTTGTAGTATTCTTTATTTGTATAGCTTCTTTCCAATTTATGCCTACGTTCGATAAATTGCAAGTGGGCAACGGGGGAAGACTAAATATGTAATAGTATTTATTGTAGTCAATGTATAGCTTCGTTTTCTGAAATTTTGGTACCCAATCAGCGTGTACATTATATTACCTTTCTCAATTTCGAGATTTTTTTTGTGGGGTTTTAAATTAGTTGACCTGCATATGCAATGTATTGTCTCTCGGTTATGTCACTTTCATATACAATATATTGTCTCAGTTAGTGACTTCCCCGTGCTAACTATATTACTGCGATTTATTCCAGGATTATCCGGCGCTATTCTTTCAGTGGTAGGTGACGTGCCCGTCAACAGCGAGGCGCCTGTGGTGACTTCGTCAACCTCAAGATCTGCCGGCTCAGTCCTTCAGAGGTGCTCATAGGGGTAGGGTGTGCGTGCGTGCGTTCATAGGGGTGAGTGTATGTGCGTATTTGTGAGCGTCTGTGTTGTACTGTGTTCTCAAAAAAAAAAAAATAGATGTTCATGGAAACTTTTCACCCTTAGAGGGATTTTTGCTTTAACAGAAAATTTATAAGATGGAATTTCCTTCACGCGCCATAGTCAATCCTACAAACATGAATTTAGCTTATTAATAGTTATTTGGGAAGTTTATATTTTTCATATTAGTAATATATACTAGATTTTTTAACAAATGTCCACGGAATTAGCAAAATGATTTTTATATGAACTTAATAAAGGAAGTCCAACCTCGGCGAATTAGAAATTAAGAACTATAACGCGATATATAATAGATACATAGAAATTACATTGACGTACATCAGTTCGTGTAATATTAGGTTATGCAAAAGCATCTAGAAGCATCACACTACACCAATAAAAAACACTGGCATTTCGATATATTCTTCGTGCGGATCGAAGAAGACGACATGTACAAGGTTTCATTAAAAGAGTACAATGTTCAATTCTAATTAATGGAAATATTTGCATTCGGAAATGCAAATTGGAAGAACAGAAAAGGATACCTTATACGAAAGTATTTGGATTTAGCTTGGAGGGAAATGATAACCAACAAGATGTATTTTGTTGGCATAAAAACCTAGAGCTTTATTATTTACTACGGAGGAGTACACCTTACTAAGATGTTTATCCAGGATCCAATCATATGGTGTCTGGACGTACTACTTAAAAACAATATGTCAATGTTAGTGTACGGGTAAAAGAAAGAGAATTATGTTAGAAAAAATTAAAATTAACCCGCACAAACAAAAGATTGCACGAAGCTTACAGCCTTAGCTTCCAAAAAAAATGGCTTAGTGTTGAGGCCAGTAAATCACTAAACTCATTGTTTGTACGGTTATCTGGTCTTCATTTCCGCTGGAGTCGGATCCATTTGGATAAGGGTTTTAAAGACTATGTGCCAATAGAATTTCAGTAAAATCTTATGCAATGATATCAGGTCGATTTTTTATATACATACGATATATACAAGGATAAAACGACTTACTAATTCAGAACGGATGGAGTAGGATCATAAGAAAAATGATACGTTATATATAAACATTTTTTATATCAACGCTAGCCGCGCAAATGCGCGGGCAACCCAGCTAGTTATGATTATCTTAGCTACTTTGATTGGAAGAACATACATTGAATTATTGAGACCGAAAGATATATTGATGTGGGGAGTAAGGTGCTTCATCGATATCATTTTCCTGTATGCGATACTATCCAATGTTAAATGTCTTATATTTCATAAAGTTTGGCTACCAATACATATTGCAAGTCTGGTCTCATGCCCACATCACACATAGGTATATTTTTTCTTTGTTATGTTCATCCCGGCATTGTTTGTATTACTTTTCTTCTTTAATGCAAATTTAACTTTGATTTTTGTTAGCTTCGATACATTTACAAAAAATCCTATCATTTATTAAATATGTATTTCCACTAGGCTGCCCTACATCTTTAACAATCCAAATTCATTTTCATCCGATCCTAAAAATCTGTTTACCTAATAGACGGGCGCGGCAACGCGCGCCTAAATGATCTAGTATAAGTAAAAAGCACGCACAATACAACCACGTCATAGAGAGGGAGACGGTGCAGCGCTTATAGTTATTTTTTTTCCTTTTCCTATTAAAACTATATGTACACATGGGCAAAGCAACACAATATCCAATTTAAGTTTTTTGCGGAAAGGACTACTGATATGTTAATAATCATCAACGGTGATACAAAATATTTTAAAAATTAATAAAACTACAAATATGTGTTTGGACCACCAGGCGGCGATTACAATTAACCACTAGAGCGAGCCGATGGTGTGCTGTTGTCCTCGGCACTCCATCGCCGTAATCGGACAAAGCTTGTCATAGCTTGTGTAATAGAAACATGGGAAGTCGTACTGATGCTAAGCCCCAAAGCTCGAGAGTAGCAACCATCGTCCTTGTTCCAATATCCATAAATAAATATCGTCCATGAGACTTGTAAGCACAACAACAGGAGCACGAGACCTGCCGGATCGATCCGACCGTATAGACAACTTTGATTCAATTTACATCAACAAGTCGATAACCTTGTGTGCTTCTACGTCCCCACGAGACATAGCATCTCCAAGATGAATGAAAAGGGAGCCCCAGCATACTCCGACGATCACGCCCGCGAAGCCGAAGACGCGAGTGGCGACGTACACGACCGATCCGACGGTGGAATGAGACGGGTGGAACAGCACAAGGAGGAGTACGGATACGACGAGGATGGCGAGCATGACTAGATACCCTAAGTATACGAAGTTGCGCCTGCTGCGCTGGTCGGCGTCAGCCGTCACCACGCCGTCGTCTGCCGCCGCGTCAGGATCGTTGGGGGTGAGGTAGTTGATGATGAACCTCTCCTTCCACGACCAGAAGCTGTGCCGGCTGGGCTCCGGCGCTGTGACCGCGTCGACATCGCCGGAAGCGTCGCCGCTGGGAGACGGGTTCTCGATATCAGACATGTGTGTATCGATCGATCGGGATCAACCTACTAGGCAGACTGGGCACAATTAATATATCAGAACTCGATCGGTGGCCTGTTTGATCACAATTCGGTCTGCGGTTTGGTTCGCCTCTCTTAGTACGTGTCGGTATCTATCTACAAACCGAATCATACTCATGGATGGTCTTTGTTTCCTAGGGAAAGTTCCGTTTTCCGATGGACTGAAGGTGGCGGAAAGCCGGAGGGAGTCGGAGGCGGATCCTTTGCTCCGTGTGTCTCTCTCTGTGTGTGCGCCTTGTGGCCATCGCGATTAGCTAGCCGCCAAGGAAACAACTTTTCTCTTTCTTTCGGGGACTATGAAAAGCTAGCTACGTTCTTTTTTCTTTGACTCGGCCACATTTGATTGTTTCAATTTTTGCTAAATACAGTACCTTTTTTTAACAATAACGAAAGTCTGTAAAATATCCCATTTCTCTTAAATTGAGTTGCTTTATGTAGTTTTTTTTCACTGAACCATACTTAAATTGGTGTCATGGAATTAGTTTGAACAACTTGATCTCGTGGTATGCTAGTAAAGTACTCCCTCCGTTCTAAATTAGATGACTTTCATTTGTCCACATGTGGATGTATCTAGACATGATACAAGTATAGATACATCCACATGTGGACAAATGGAAGTCATCTAATTTAGAACGGAGGGAGTAGTAATAGTAATATAATATACATACTACCATACTGAAGCAGAATGCAGCCATATATTCGTCCACCATCAATATATTCCTTATATGTCTTAGATTTAGACTAATTGGACTTGGCTTAGAGCTTAACAATCAAGTACAATGACAAAAGAATAATTTATTGGAACCGAGAGCTTCTACATGAGGGCCGATAGTCGCATGGTGAAGTCGTCGACGTCCTCACCTCGTTGAACTTGATGACCTCTAACTGCTTCTTCCTCGTCATTGTCTTTGCATCGCGCACACGGGGCACTGATACGTCTCAAACGTGTCTATAACCTTTTATTATTCCACGCTTGTTTTATATCATTGCTACATATTGTATGTACACTTATATATCATTTTAGTGCATTTTCTAGGGCTAACTTATTAACAAGATGCCCAGTGCCACTTCCCTCTCCTATGCTTCTTGTGGGCGCTCGTGCTTGTAGAGGAGAACCGGTGGGGGGAAAGAGACAGTAGGCAGCGGGGAGGGTGATACCCAATGAAGAGGTTGATCTACGACGCCAGAAAACACTTTGTTGATCTCCGGTGCGTAGTTACCTGCGTCAAAAGTAAATGGGTTAGGTTGAGACTCCAAGTGCAGAGTGTGTAGTAGTGGAAGACTTGTTTTCCCCACGAGGGGTGACTCGAGGGTTTAATATCGAACTCTCGGGGAATCAGTAGTGAAGATATATCTTCTTATCCTTCTTTTGGTTACCTACAAAAAAAGTTAAATGTTTTGGTCCTCAACCTCACCTGTGGTTGTCAAGCACAAGGTGTAAGAATGATATCAAGATAGTTATGCAATGCAAACAGGAAATAAATATGCAATGGTGGTGGATGCAATGGTAAATGATATTTTTGGGTTTTTAATGATGTATGCAAGATGAAAAGTATTTTTGTATTTTCGGATTTAATGATGGCTGAAAATAGAAAAGTGGTATATGGTGTTGGAAAGGTGTTTCTTATGATTAAAAATGGACCGGGGTTCATGGTTTCACAAATGCACTCTCTCTTTATAAAGTGGCAGACAATGGAACACACACAGATTAACATATGAGATTGCAACACAAAGTTTGATAACAAGTTACTTAGATATATGGGCATCACGTCCTAACATAGAGACCTTTTGGTTATTAGTCTCTCTTATACTCCACCAAGATGCGAACCAAATCATAACACCTCAGTAATTAAGATGACTCAGAGTATAGCAATAAGTTTCATGACATGAAGTGAAAATAAGAACATGCTGGATCTAGTCACAGGAAGAAGCTTGGTCACCCTCAACCCTTGCAGCATGGTATTTTTGTTTATCCCTAGTGAGGTAACAAAGTAAGGTAAACACCCAAGTGGATCGCGATATTAAGTTGTCAGCTTACCGCACTCACCACTCCCGTTACTCCAACTAATGCACACGTTCCCCCACACACGCTCTCATAAACATGCTTGATCATAACAAGTAGACAAGAACGGGGTACATAATATGCATCTATACTCATAACTGAAACAAACATTGCAATCTCAAACATATATTAACTCATAGAAAGATCCACCACATAGGTATTACAAATATGACCGTAATCATGTTCAGCAGCTCATACGGTACTAATTAGTGAAGCTCAAGAGAGGAGAGATACATAAGTTACTTCCACAAACCCATAGTCCAGAGGTGGACTACTCCCTCTTCATCATGGAGACGGTGGAGAAGTCGATGGAGAGGATGGAGACCACACCGGCAGCGCCCCGCCGGAGTTTTCCCCCTCCAATCTGCAGCTCCTGATCTCCGTTTCGGTGTTTCTGTGTTTGTGCGGCGCTCCTTCGCGAAACGCCAGGGGACCTTTTTTATAGGCGTTTTTAGGTCAAGACGAGTCGGTGGACGAAAGATCGACGGCAGCGGAGCCACGAGGGCCAAACGAGTGGGCCCCACGCGGCCACAGTACCTGGCCGCGTGGGCCACCCCTTTCGGCCTTCTGGCCTCCGTTTGCTTGCTTCCTTCGCTCCGAGGTCTTCCTCCTTCCAAAATACTGACGCCTGTATTTTTCCATAATTTTTGGACGACGTTTGGGTCCCTGAAACATAAAAGGAAAGAAATAGGGTTTTCTGCCTGCGCAGGGTTAATTCCATAAAAATAGGAAACAATTGATTTATTTCCTAAAATCATTAAATAACAGTAATATAACCCTTATATGATGCAAATATGATTGGAATATGTGTGATATAGTGCAAAGTTCATGTATGCATTTTACATGCATCAACATCCCCAAGCTTAACCAATACTCGTCCTCGAGTATGAAGGTGATAAAACTAACATGGGCTTTGCAATATAGCACTAACAATGGATATCAAAGATGATTGCTACTGCTACATAGAGTCAAATGATTCATTCTTCAAAGGAGTAGCAATATGCAAAACAGTTTATGAAGTGATATCAAGTATTCAATGCAAGGATGTTCAATGATAGTTCACAAAGTGTAACATAGTAGATAGTAGTATGGACATTCTTACTTTTGCATACATGTGGTCCATAGAGTGATGATGAAAATCTGAATATGTTTGGTGGACACTTTGGAAAGATGAATAAGTGAGTAGAGGTAAAGCATGCATAAGTTTCATCTAACCTCCAAACTCTCCTACTTAAGTTAATGATTGCAATGTGGTAATACTTGGTGTCAAGCTCTCATTCCCCTATCATAGCATCTTGAATGATTATAGTTTAATGTGAGAGCAAATATGAGTAGTGTGCTTGACAAAGTAAAGGTTGGATGTCTCATGCCCCTTGAATACAAGTACCTACACCATGAGTTACTCAACTTGGGAAAAGCAAGTTCAAGTTATCTATCATTGTAAGTAATAATAGTATCATCAAGAGCGTCAACTGGGGTACCTCTTGTCCCAGGATATGGAACAAGCCCATATCAAAATGACAAGACAAACAAACAAGATGAACACTCAACACCCTTTTTATTTACCATTGGAATAGCTTTTTATTGTAAGGTGTGTCATAGATAATTCACCATAGCATGTAAGTAAATTTCCACCATGAATAATGCATGGCTTAGATTAGCGGCCCAGGCGTCTCTCTAACCATTTATACAAACTCATTCAAACTAAATCTTTTCCCCTTATTTCACCATGATAGGCATCCATAGACAAAAGCACATGATATCAATAAATGGAGCATGTTGAAAGCTTTGCATGTGACAGCACATATGGGCTAACTCCCAACCTTGAACATTTATCAAGCCACTAGCATCATAATCTTAATCACAATGGGTCATGTTTTATTTATAGCAATGATAGTAAAAATGTGCATCAAGTTCATGAGAGCTATATAACCAACTTTTCCCATGGCAATCAATAACATAATCATTTTCATTCAGAGGTATAGATAACACAAATATCATGATGAACATACTCGGAATAGCATATAGCTAGTAGGTAGATATGGTGGACTCACTGGAATAACTTTGGTTGAAGGTGTTGGAAACAAGTTTTGACTTGTTGGAATGTTTGGGCTAGCAAAAGGGAGAAAGTTGACCATCTAGATGCATGCATGAGTGTCCATAGAACTAACTAATCCATGTTAAACCAAGTAAAATAACAATCAGCACCAAAACATGAATAAGTTATAGCTCTTCAAAAAGGATTTGCAAACTATTACTCATAAACAAGCTCATGAATCATGCAACTATATGTATCATTAAAAATCAACTCAAACATCCCTTTTCCCAATCTTATAAAAGCATCCAACATATTTCAACCCATATTTCCAGTAGCTCTCCCATATATAAATGATAGTGTGGTGGTCTCTCAAAACAAATCAAACCAAAACAAAACAAAAGACGCTCCAAGTTTATGCGATAAAGTGTTTCGATCGAAAAACAGAAGTTGGATATGCTTACCGTACTGGTAGTCGAACGCATGGAGGAGGGACACGCCCAAAGCATACAACGCTCAGTCTACTACCTGAGCGAGGTTCTCTCCATATCAAAGCAGCGAACACCCGATCACAGTGGTGAGTAACTCAGGAATCGGAGATATTCTCACAAACCCCAATGCAACTGGGCGAGTGGCAAAATGGCTCATCGAGTTGGGACCAAGAGACATCAAGTACGAGCACCCGAAGGCCATCAAAGCACAAGTTTTACCTGACTTCACAACCGAGTGGATCGAAGCCCAATTGCCTGGTGTGCCAGATTTGTCCAAGTCATGGACCATGTACTTTGATGGGTCCAAGAAACATAAAGGCGCAGGCGCAGGCGTCATCCTCATATCACCAAAAGGCGACAAGCTCCGCTATGTCCTACAAATGGGATTCAAGTTACCATCAAACAACGAAGCCGAGTACGAGCACTAGTATAGAACGACACATCGGAAACGGGCCAAAAAGCCCATCGGAAACGGAAAAAGGGTCCGTGTCCCTGACCCTGTCACTGATGTGAAGGCTCTCATCGGCAACGGACAAGAAAAACCGTCACCGATGAGGCTTGATTTTGGCTACGGTTGCCATCCAGTCTCCATTGCCGATGTATCTGGACATCAGAAACGGAGATTCTGTTTCTGCTCGTTTGCATTGAGGTTTCTTCATAAGCCTAGAGCAGGAATAGATTTGGCACTGGACATTTAAAATTTCACAGCAGAAGCACAAAAATGCTAACAAATTCATTCATAAGGTATAACAAATGTCACCAATACATTGCATCACAAGACAACCAATTACTTATCTTCATTGTCATGTCTCTCTAAATCTATCATTGACATGTCTAGCTAAATCTATCTATGTCATGCCTCTCTAAACTTATCCTTGTCATTTCCAACTTAATTTATCTTCATGACTTGCTGTTAGAGTTCATGAATTGAATCTTCTTCTTGGACGGTGTCGCCAAAATATAATCAACTCGCCGCTTTGTCCCCGACCTTGTAGTTAGCTCATTTAAATGAGCTAAACGGATCAGCACCATGCTCTGCACATAGTGCAATAAGCGAGTGCTGATGTACTGAAGGTGCCTCTTTTGTAAAGTGGTCACTGAAATGCAAAGAGAGAATATATGACTCCATGTTAGCTCACTATACATCTAGCATAAAGGACATACAACACAAAAGGATGCATAAGACAGAATAACAAACTTACAAATCCATTGCATAGTTGTTGTGTACCAACAATTATGCCGGACGACAAGCGCACCTTGGCTAAGGACCCGGCTTTTTATACAGTGTCACCGAAATGTACATCTGTTTTGCAAAGGAGATAAGTCAGCCATGAGTTTCATACACTACCGATTTGTGCTAGTTATGTTCTTTTCGAGCGACACTACGTAGTCGTCCTCATCGTCCTCGGATGTATTACAACCCTAGTTCTAGTTCTGTTCATGAGTGTCCTATGGAAGAAAACCTAAACAGAACAATGACAACAACCCTAGTTCGTCGGCACGACGGCCGGTCACAAATAGATGTATTACCTTTGGATCTGGCGGCGGGAGTACGTAGTCGTCCTCGTCGTCCTCGGATCGACACGCCATGCGCCCTTCAGCTACAGATCAGGCGACGAGATCTGCCCGGGTGGAGCAAAGAACGGGTACGCACTGCCACGGTCGGAGGAGAGGAAGATGCGCGCCGACACGGTCGGAGGAGAAGAAGATGCGCGCCGCCACGGTCGGAGGGAGGGAGATGCGCGCCGCCACGGTCGGAGGAGAGGAAGATGCGCGCCGCCACGGTCGGAGGGAGGGAGATGCGCGCCGCCACGGTCGGAGGGAAGGAGATGCGCGCCGCCACGGTGGAGCTAAGATCTGGTGCTGCATGGAGGCGCCGCCACACTTTGAGAGTGAGGCTGAGAGTGAGCGATAGAGTTTAGGGCTGTGTGAAGGGCGCATTTATAGCAAAGTAGAAAAAATCGGAAACGGAGGGTATAAACAACCGTTTCCTTTGATTTTTTCACTGACACACTGGGCTTATACTGATCTCTTCTAGTATTGAAGTTGAAGAACATAAAAATAAATAACTATAACTACTCCTCGGCCTCCGCCTTCTCCTGCTCGTATGCGAGGAGAGCCGCGTAGTCGTCCGGGTCGTCGCGCGGCTCCTCGCCGACGATGTCATCGCCGCCCGTGTGCCCCTCCCACATCTCGTCGTCGTCGTAGGCAGGATCGTCGCGCAGCTCCGGCGGGAGGAGGAGCCGGCGGCTCTGAAGCAGCTCAACTCTTTCCGGCGGCATAGGCACCGACGCGCGGTTGAGGTGCCAGCCACCGGGTAGCCAAACCTTTGACCATGGCACTGACCTCCTATATTGCCAGTGCCGCTCCGCGACGGCCTGCCCGACGATGACGCAGTTCCATCCAGGCGACCACGGACGAGCGTCTCTCCGCCGTGGCGAGCGGCTGCGGTCGCGGGCGCCCGAGGATCCCGCGTCCTCTTCCGGCGGCATGGGCACCCTCCTGTCGTTGACGCGCCAGCCAGCGGGGAGGCTAACATTTTATCAGGGCACTTGCCTCCTATATTGCCAGTGCCTCTGCGCGACGGCCTCCGGCACGACGACGCGGTTCCAATTCAGCGAAAGCGGGAAACTGCTGCGGCGAACGCCCGAGGAGTTGCTAGGAGTATCCATGGCTGCGGCGAAGTGGCGTACTGAGATGGACGGTGCCGCGGCGCCACTACGCCACTACGCCATAGCAGTTACTCCGCCTCGCTTCAAATTCCAAGAAGATGGAACGTGTCCACATTGGAAACGGACACCCAAAAGTCTCCGTTGCTATAGAGGCACATATCGGAAACGGATCCAGAATTAAGACCGTTGCCAATACTATGGGTAACGGAGTTAATACTTTCTCTGTTACCTATGTTGACGGGCCAGGCATGGCCCAGGTCAGGTTTGTACGCACTGGCCGCGCGGAAAGCGCGATTCTCCGTCGTCTAACGCCTGCCGTTTCCATAGAGGGGTATCCGATGTGTCGTTATGTACTAGTGGAGGCCTTGATCCATGGCATGCGGATGGCCAAAGCACTCGGGTGCACTCGATTGATGATCTACGGTGACTCGAACCTGGTGGTGCAGCAAACAATGAAGGCTTGCGATACCATAGCAGACAACATGATCGCCTATCGCGACCGGTACAACACACTGGAGGGCAGCTTCGATGGCTGCGAGTTGCGGCACATTGGAAGAGAAAGCAACGAAGAAGCGGACATGCTAGCTAACCTTGGCTCTATTGGCGCGCCAGTTCCACCTGGCGTATTCCTCGAACGCATCGAGCACAGATCCATCAAGGAGAAACAAGCACCTCCTACATCGACTGCACTAGCCAAGAACAAAGCACCCAGCACAGAGGATCCTCCAGTCGAGGTACTCCTCATCGAGCCAACCTGGACTCAACCTTTCCTGGCATGCATACTCCGTAACGAGCTACCAGATGACATAACCGAGTCAAGGCACGTCACTCGAAGATCCAAGGCATACACCGTCATCAATGGCGAGTTATACAAACGAAGCATATCAGGTATGTTCCAACGGTGCATTGCATTCGAAGATGGCCAAGCTATACTTCGAGATATTCATGCAGGTACCTGCGGGCATCATGCCAGCAGTCGCTCACTCGTAGCCAAAGCCTTTCGAGCAGGTTTTTACTGGCCCACAGCTCTCAAAGACGCGGAAGACATAGTCAAAAGGTGCATCGGCTGCCAAAAATTCGCAACAAAGCCGCATGCACCCGCATCAGCATTAAAGACTATACCATTGGCCTGGCCTTTCGCCCAGTGGGGGCTCGATATGGTTGGGCCACTCAAAAAATCTTCGCATGGCGGGCATACTCACCTCCTGGTCGCAGTCGACAAGTTCACAAAGTGGATTGAGGCGGTCCCAATCACAAATTTGACTGCTACTACGGCGGTCAACTTCATAAAAAGAATCATCTATCGCTTTGGTGTCTCAAACAGTATCATCACTGATAATGGTACAAACTTCACGGCTGAAGAATTTCGGAACTTCTGCAAAAAGCAAGACATCACGCTCAACTATGCATCCGTCGCACACCCGCAATCCAATGGCCAAGTCGAAAAAGCCAATGGACTCGTGACAAGCGGGATCAAGAAGCGCCTCCTGGTGCCACTCAAAAAAGCCGCGGGTGCTTGGGTCGAAAAACTCCCATCTGTGCTATGGAGCTTACGCACAACTCCCAATGCTTCAACATAGTTCACACCATTTTTCATGGTCTACGGCGCAGAGGCAATCCTGCCATCAGACGTAAGGTTCAACGCACCACGAGTTGAAGCATACAATGAAGAAGACGCAGAAGAAGCACTCGAAGACGCAGTCGACTTGCTCGATGAAGCACGCGACACGGCCCTGGCTCGCACAGCTGTTTACCAGCAGGATCTCCGCAACTACCATAGCCGTCGACTGCGCACCAGGGCCTTCGAGGTTGGCGACTTAGTTCTTCGACTGAAGCAGAAAAAGGTGCACAAGCTCGCCACCCCATGGGAAGGCCCCTTCATCGTCACTGATGTCCTTGGTGGTGGTGCCTACCGATTGAAGCATGCGAAGACAGGCGAACTCTCGCACAATCCTTGGAACGTTGCGCACCTGCGCCGTTTCTATGCTTAGCATGTTCATAGTCAAACACTGTAATAGGCGACATGTCGGATAGCTGCAGGTTTCAGACGCGCTCTTTTCCTTACCAGGGTACCTAAGGGGGGCTGGAAGGTTTTTAATGAGGCGGCATGCAGCTTACTATTCAAAAGTGGAATATAATCAATGTTCCTCCTACTTCTCTGTGTTTACTACTCGCATAATTATAACTTAACCGCACCCGAACACTCGGGGGCTGCGTTATCAATCACACAAGCTCTCGCTCCTACAAAACATAACACCTTAGCCGCACCCGAGCACTCGGGGGCTGCATCACAAGGATTCAAACAAAAACACAAAAACTTCGCAGCCACACTCGAATATTCGGGGGTTGTGCAGTCATTGCTTCTCAACCAACATGTATTTCACAAACCCCCACTCGATGGACTCGGGGGCTGGGCAAATATCTAAATACACAATTCATATTATGTACAAAGGAGTCAAAATTACACTCGGGGGCTTCCCCTGTACAAAAATATTTACATACACACGTTGCCTTAACCCTCAGGCTCTTCCTTGATGGGTAACATAGGCCCACAGAGTTGGTCATGCATACGCTCGACCAGCACCTCCGCAGAACAAACTGTGCCATCCAGATCTGCCTGGTCCAGGGTCGCCCCAATTTCGGGTGGCGGTAGCACCAAAAATGGTCGATGACTCCGCACGTACGTCATGACCGCGTTCGCCCAAACCACAAGCTTCTGGGTCAGCAACTCTCGAGTGGGACCAGCATGGCGGAAGATGTTCAGCAAGGCGTGAATCCCTTGTGGTTGTGGCCCCGTGGGAAAAAGGGTCTCGTTGAGTCGAATGAAGGCCATCCTGCATAGCTCGAGTAACTGAGCACTTCTCCAAGCACGACCCTTCAGCTTGGCGAGTATGCGTGCATGATACTTATCAAGCCAAAAATGTTGGCGTCCAGTCGTGGGGTCGTCAACCACACTATCCAAACGCTCCTCAACACGAGCTTGCTCTGCTTGGAAGTCGTAAACAAAGCCTGCGAGACGCGCAAGCCAGGTCAAAAAGAAAGGACTAAGCAAAAGTTTGTAAGCAAAATCAAAAGTAGAACTCACATTCGAGTTGCCTGCTCACAAGCTCCATCTCTCCAAGCACATAATCCTCGCGTTGGGTTGCCAACGCTGGTCTCATTTTCAGCATCTCCAGCTCTTTCTGAGCACGCTTCAGTTCTTGCTCCATACTCACATATCGGGTTTTCATAAACTCCATAACTTTGGCGTCATTTACCACCTGCGCTTGTGACCGGGTGGCAGCAGGACCTTGCGAAGAGCCAGTCGAAGCAGCGGGTTCCCGTGACTGTTCAAAAAGCATAATCACAATACAAGTTCATATCAGAAAGGGGAAACCCAAGGCGTAAGATAAGATCAAATAGCATACAGCTCGTCGAGTGCAGATACATCTAACAAAAGACCATTGACATTAAGAGTAGCAAAACCACATGCATACTCGCGCAGTACAAAGGTATCATTACATGGCATAAAAAAAGGGTGCAACTGCCCTAAGCCTAGGAAGTCGACTCCGTCCTAGCCCTAAGCAAACGAGCGGCAATCTCTGCTGCCCGTCACTCCACTAGTACAAAACGACACATCGGATACCCCTCTATGGAAACGACAGGCGTTAGGCGACGGAGAATCGCGCTTTCCGCGCGGCCAGTGCGTACAAACCTGACCTGGGCCGCGGCTGGCCCGTCAACATAGGTAACGGAGAAAGTATTAACTCCGTTACCCATAGTATTGGCAACGGTCTTAGTTCTGGCTCCGTTTCCGACATGTGACTCTATAGCAACGGAGACTTTTGGGTGTCCGTTTCCAATGTGGACACGTTCCATCTTCTTGGAATTCGAAGCGAGGCGAGTAAATGCTATGGCGTAGTGGCACCGCCCACTACTCCTTGAAAACCCCAATCCTTGCTAGCTCAAGACGCCACAGAATCTGCTCTCTCTCTCTCTCTCGCTCGCTCGCTCCCTCCTACTGATTAGCGAAGATGCCTCGCAGCAACGACAAACAGGAGCACACTGAGTCGCCGCGGGACAGTCCCCCCGTCAGCGGCGAGTCCGTTGAAGGACCGACGCCGGAGACGAGCGACGATGAATACGCCAACTTCCATGATCCCACCTTGATGCTGGGCCCGCCGAAGATTGATTCTGATGACGAGTCAACCGAAGAGGAGAAGGAGGAGGAGGAGGACGACGAGGAGGACGAGGCAGAGGCCGGTCCAGAAGAAGGGAGCCCCGGCGACGCAGAAGAAAGTCGCCGCCACCGCCTCCGATATGCTGCCGCCGCCGCCGCCACCACCTCCAATGGCCCCCAATAAGCGAGGCCGTGAGAAGGACGAGGATTGCGCGGAAGCAGGGCGCAAGAAAAACAAGAAGTAGCTAGTAGTAGTTCTATAAGTTCTCCAACTGTAATTTACTTTATTATTATTAATATGTACTGCGTATGTAATGTAGTAATCACTAATATTAATATAAGTATCCTATAAGTGGTTTTCTCCATATAGTAGAGATTAGGAAAATATTATTCCAGAGAGTAGAAGAAATTCCACAGAGTGGGCGCGTAGGTCCCACACCTCAGTGGAAGAAACACAAAGGAAACGGTCCTTCTAAAGAACCGTTTCCTATGTTTTACCTATATATATGAGCGTACAGAGCAAAACCTAACACTCGTTTTCTCACTCTGTCCTAGTATGCTAGATCTGTTCGTGGCGGCGGCTCCTGGCGTTGCGGCCATCGCCGGCGCCGTGGCGGCGCCGTCTCTGCCCAGACGACGGCTATCACGGCGAGGTCTTCGCCATCTCCCCCGACACGGCGAGGTCTTCGCCATGTCTCCCGACACGGCGAGGACTTCGCCATCTCGCCCGACACGGCGAGGTCGTCGCTCTGTCCGCTTCCTCTGCCTCCACCACTTCCGGATCTACTAGATCGATCCAACGGCGACGTGAAGAAGGTATCAGATCCACATCCGGTAGTTCTATCTAGATCATTTCTTGATGTAGTTAACTTGCCTATTGTGCACTTGCAACTAGTTGTAGTTTAGGTTACTTGTTGATAGTAGTTCAGTTCATATCCGGTAGTTCTATCTAGATCATTTCTTGATGTAGTTAACTCGCCTATTGTGCACTTGCAACTAGTTGTAGTTTAGCTAACTTGTTGAAAGTTGTTCAGTTCACATCCGGTAGTTCTATCTAGATCATTTCTTGATTTAGTTAACTTGCCTATTATGCACTTGCAACCGGTTGTAGTTTCGCTAACTTGTTTATAGTAGTTCAGTTCACATCCGGTAGTTCTATCTAGATCATTTCTTGATGTAGTTAAGTTGCCTATTGTGCACTTGTAACCGGTTGTAGTTTCGCTAATTTGTTGATAGTAGTTCAGTTCACATCTGGTAGTTCTATCTAGATCATTTCTTGATGTAGTTAACTTGCCTATTGTGCACTTGCAACTAGTTGTAGTTTAGCTAACTAGTCCATGTGAAAACAGGAATCTATTTCGGTGACACTGCATAAAAAAGTCGGAGATACAGAAAAAACAACGAACATTACTCAAGAGAGTAGTGTTTGTTGACTTTCCCATAATGGCCTCCAATTATATACACAGGTCAGTACACACTATATACTACTGTATACTTCATATTATTGTGTTAAATTGTTCGTTCTATCTAGTAGTGTCAGAACTAACATAAATCCTTATTTACATTTAGGGATATCAAGCTGTTCCTTTTCAAACTCCACGATACATATCCACCGTCGCTATTGTGACGTTTTGGTACACTGCATAAAATACTTTTTTAAGTAAGAGTGTTTTATACAGTGTCGCCGAAATGTCACATCGGTGACGTATTAGATTAGATTTCGGTGACACTGCATAAAAAATCCAGAACTGGTGGTGGCCTCCATGGAAAGGATGATCGTTGTCAGGCATCGTATGAAGCTGCTGACATCGCAATATCTTATTGACAAGCCGTGTGTTGGCTGCTCCGGTTCATCAATAAGAGCCACCTCAAGACATAGGTAAGATATCGTTTCAGTTTGCTTAAATTCATAGTGTATTTGTTTTAGTATATGTATTTAACAATTTTAACTCTATTTACTAATGTATAGGGTCCAAAGCTTCAACATCCTTCTCTCAAGAAGTTGAGATAAGAAGAGATTGCTAGAGTGACACCTGCGAGGATTGTGGAAAAGGATGTAGGGAAGAAATCATATATTATTTCCGTCCTTTGACATGATAGGCTTAGTATAGATGAAATCTGTTATCGTTTTACCTCTTATGTTTGTCACATCTTGTGATGCAATTGTAAAGGTGAAATTGTGATGGAAATGTAAAGTTACATTGTGATATGAATGAAATCTGTTACCGTTTTTGTATTTGAGCTTGTGCTGTGAGATTTTAAGTATCTAGTGGCATTTGTAAACGTGGCATCCTGTAACCGAAATATGAGAAATGCTCAGTGCAAACGGGTGGGTGGCAAACTCCGTATCTGATGAAGAAAAACTAAGGAAACGGAGGTCTGCGCACAACCGTTGCCAAATGGAGACCTCATCGAAAACGGTTTTTGGCCTCCGTTACCGATGAAGGCCTTCACATCAGTGACAGAGGCGGGGACACGGACCCTTTCTCCGTTGCCGAAGGGGTTTTTGGCCCGTTTCCGATGTGTCGTTCTGTACTAGTGCTCCATGGTGGCCATAAATATTTCGGCCAGTCGCGCAGCTGGCCTGCTAACTCCCTTCAGAGACACGAGCTTCCCGACTGGCCTCCGAGGAAATTCAGACAGTGCCGCCTCGTAGTCACAGTCTATCCCATGACCCAAAAGGAGCTTGAGGGTGGACTCCGAGCCGCGTACCGTGAGGCGAAGCTGGTCTGCCATGGTGGACGTCCCCGGGCCAAACACGTCGGCGAAGCCATCCACAGTCGACGGCACTTTGCCACTTGGGAGCACAGCCATGTACACGGCGCCGAGTGTACTCGCCGATTTGGAGAGTGCATCCTTCGCACGAGTGCACATGGCGCCGAGGTCGCCCACAGCACGGTCGAGTTATAAATCGCCACTCGCCGTGCCTGCAGAGGCCGGCGCACCAATAGCTTCTTCACAAATCAAAAAGAGCAAAAGTCATTACATGACACCCAACAGCTACACCATAACGTCAAAGGGAAGGAAATACTCACCCCCCCACGTCCTGTACAAGGCCGGCCAGCCGCTCAGCATATCCTTGCTCACGACCGGCAGCTGAGTTTTTGGCAGCGTACAACTCCTTCTTCGACTCCTCGCGCTGCGTGGCGAGTGCATCCTCCAGCTCCTTCACGCGAGACTCAGCCGTTTTCTTTTCGCCTGAAGCAGCAAACCGCATACAGTTCATAATCAACAAGGTCAAGCATTGCAAACAGAGCTTCAGAAAACAACAGCAAAGTGAACTCACGACTGAGTCGCTCCAGGTCATTGCGCAGGCCATCCCTCTCCTGCTCCACCTGGACATAGGCCTTGGCAGACTCTGCCAGGGTGCGGTAGAAGGGCTGCAAACACACGTATTCAGCATAAATTGTAACGCACACAGCCCCAAAATACGCGGGCTAGGCAAAAGGTACTCACATGATTTGTCCAAGACTCAGGGGTCGCGGCAGATGTCCCGACCTCTGGAGTCGTCACATCCGTAGCCTTGGTCGCCTCCACAACAGCAGTGGCGGCTATCGGCTGGACGACCTCGTGTGCGGCCGGAGAAACGATCGGGTGATCCGGCGTCGGAACTCTCTCGGCTGGGGAGATAAGGGCTGATCGGTCTCAACACTGCGAATGGCACACAGGAAAAAATCATCAGCACAAGTGTCGTGGGTTTGTCATATCAGGTGTCATGGATGACTTCGTAGGTGTGTGATTACGCGAGTCAAGCATCTCCGAGCTTGGGATCGCAGGAACAAAGATCAAAACAGATTTACCCAGGTTCGGCCCCCTCAATGTGAGGTAAAAGACCTACTTCCTGCCTACCCTAGATTGGTATTGATATGATAATCGAGGTGTTACAATGGAGGCGATCCGATCTGGTACTCGCCGTATGATATAGGGTTTAAGGGCTTGACAGCTTGACCCCGTCTACGTCCTGCGAGTCCTCTTTATATACACAGAGGTTCGCTAGGTTACAAAGGAAACTTCCTCCACAAGGAATACATCAACTGGAACCTACCCGGAGACTAACTCCTCCTCACGTCTACCAGGATATGTCTTCTAGATCCTTCTCCTTGTGGCGGTTCAATGTTGGGCTTGATCCCATGTGGGCTTTTGTCCGTGCGAGTAAAGTAAGTCGCATTGGGCCGCGGGTTAATCCAGAAAGTATTCCCCCGACAACAAGTATGCAACAGCAGAAAGTTTCATATCATAAGCAAAGACACATACCTGTGCTCCTCATCTTCCTCGTAGTCGAGGTCTTCAAAATTTGGGCCTCCAAAAACTGGGGCGCCACTCGAATGAGGAGGAGGAGTCGAGCTCGTCGAGCATATACCCAGAGGAGCGGCCCTGGGAACGGGTGGTGAGCCCGATTCCTCGTCATCCTCCAGACCTTGCTCTTTCGCGGGTGAACTCGCAGAGGAAGATACCTTTTTTGCCAGTCGACGACACTTAGGAGGTGCGACGTCGATATCATGGGTAGATGCGGCCACTTCTTCAGTCTGCACCTCCTCGGCTGCTTCCTCTTCAACCTCCTCCACATGCGAAGTGGTGGCGGAGGGGATTGGCGATTGATCCCCCCTCGCATCCACCTTTTGCACTTGCGTTTCTACGGTCGGGCCATTCTCTGGCAGAGGAGGAAGGGAGGCAACAGTCGAGTGAGCCTGCATGTCATAAATCCAAGCTGCAAAGTTAGAAGCTACAACGCATACGAGTGGCAACAACTAACTGCAAGCAGATCGTAAAGCACACATAACTCAAGCAAAGGATTTTCCATCCCATACGGAGTAACGGGGCAGTCGACGTTGCACGGGTCGGCTGCCGTAAGGTTGGTGATGGATCGCACATGCGCCAACAGCTCATTCCTTGATAGCTCCTCTGGGCTCATCCGAGTGGGATCATTCGTCCCTCGTACTGCCACATGGGGTGTGCTCGGGCACGGATCGGCCACACCCGTCTCTTCACAAAGGTGGCCATTCGGTGCACACCCGTCACCTTGTCGAGAAGACCTTCAATCCGGGACAGAAGAGGCCCTGCTTCCGCCAGTTCTTCATTCGAAAGCTGATGGTCCCAGGCCTTGGTCCTTGCAAAAGCAGCAGTCGAGAAAGCGGCGACTGCGCCCTGTTCGACGCTCGCATAGAACCAACCTTTCCTCCAGCCTTGAGCGGAGTCGACTGTCTTCAGGCGAAAGTAGCGGGTGTCGCCGCGCACTTGGATTCCACAGCCGCCCACAGGGTAGGTGTGGCCGCCTCCCCTGTTCGGTCGCACCATGAAAATGGCCTTCCACAACGCCCAACTGGGGGCCACTCCCAGGAAGCATTCGCATAGAGTGATAAAACACGCAATATGCAGAACACCATTGGGGGTAAGATCGTGGATCTGTACCCCGTAGGCATAAAGAAGGCCACGAACAAAATCGTGGAGGGGGAGCGAAAACCCCCTAGGCAGAAACTCCGCAAAACAAACACGCTCGTTGTCGCGTGGTTCAGGGAGTACCTCCTTCGCTGATGGTGCACGCACAGCCAGTTGGTCCGTGGGAGGTAGCAGACCCTGCTCGCGGAACTTGGTCAGATGGGCGTCCCTGATGGTGGACTTTCCCCAATCTCCGCTGCTCTTCTTCAGGCCGGCGGCGGCTGCAGACGCACTCGCGGCGCCCTTCTTGCCCTTCGTCGCCGCGTCAGTCGCGGCGGCGGACGCGGCACCTCGCTTGGAGCCTCCACCCTTTGCCATTGCTACTGTGGATGGGTGGAGCACAAATAACTTGGGCGCAAGAGCAATGGAGCAACGGCGCAAGGAAGAAGATGAGATGGGAAGCGGTGCAGGAGGCAAATGACCAGTAAAAAAATATGCCCACGCCGTTCTCCCTATTTACCATAGGTGCCGTCCTTGGTCAGCTCTGCGTACTGGGCCCACAAGCAGGGTCGCGTCCCATCAGCCTTACCAGGCATGCCACCGCTTGTCAGAGATGGCAGTCGCAAAATGCGTCATTGCTGACGTTACTTCATCTTGCACAACTGGCATAAAAGTCATTCGACGTTTTCTTCGATTGGTATCACACAGGAATTTCGATTGGTCTTTCGGCAGAGATCAGATATGCCAGTCGACAGGTATTCGACTGAAATATAATACTCCCATCGGGAGCGTATCAAAAAATTCTTTTGACTAATATATGCAGGATAAAAAAGGTTTTGAGATTATCCTCCATTGCAAGCAATAAAGCACAATCTTGGGGGCTAATCCCATCGGGAGCGCTGTCGCGCACCCGATAGAATAACGGCAAAGTATCAGTCGACAAATTACTCGACTCAGTTCATAAACAAAATCATACTCGAATATTCCCAAGTTGTATCTGACGATCCTCGGATGCTGCATGCATCGTGCAAAGGTAAGACCCGCCGATCAGTCGAGCTGGGCTAGGGACCGCTCCAGCAGCGTTATCCTTAAATTTTCCGTGTTAGCAGACATGATGAAAATCCTGACGGACGCGTTGGGTAAATTCAAAGTTATACTGCAGTTCGATTCAGTAAGATCTCAACGGCCTGATTCGAGTTTGACCAGTTTGTTCCAGATTCGAGTCCGGGGACTCGAGTTTGATTGAAAGCTAGTATGGTTTTGCCCGAATGGTAGTTAACTGCCCCGATCCGTCGTGTGTGCCGGGCCTGCTAGGCTATTATCCCTTGATTATCATAAGCAAAAAGTCACAGTCGATGAGATACTCGACATAGCCAACATGTGCTATTTCATACAGGAATTCCAATTATAAAATACAGATGCAAAGAATATAACGTGCACAGATAAATGAGTCCATGCCCGACTCTTCGAATCAGACAAGTACTCGGGGGCTACTGACATGGGCATACCTATCGGGTACCCTACCATGAGGATACCTGGTGCACGTATCGACTAGGCCCAACTATCAAGAGCCTACGAAAAAGCCCCTGAAGGAAGGCCCAAGAAGATGGAGTACCCTCCAAGTTAGGCGAAGCCATGGTCGGTTTAGACTTTCCTTACATGTAATTCGAGTCGGTTACGAACACCCGAGACCCAGCCTATTATATAAAGGCTGGGAGGGCCGACGAACCAGACAGGCACTTTCAGAACCACCACAAACCCTAGCAAGATCAGCATCTCGCCGGGATTCCCTTGTAACCACCATATTCGCAAAGCAATAACAGACAGGCAGGACGTAGGGGTGTTACCTCCACACGAGGGCCCTGAACCTGGGTAAAATCCTTGCCCCGCTTGTCAGCCGACGATACTTCCAGCTCTACCACGTTCTCTCCCCCATATTCATAACCCAAGGACCTTAACCATGGGTCTTGATGAGTCTACCCCTCGTCAGCTTGTCATCACTATTTTTTGAATCTATGGCGATGATTCTATGAACGATCTCGTGATGCCCTTTTTTTTGCCACGATGACGTAATCCGTGAAAAATTCGGTGATGCATGACAAAATTTTCGCTGGAAAAAGGCTCAATCTGGCGTAGTGGTAGGTTAATTATAGGTATCCACATTATTTTGCTTTTCTGTAAAAATAGAAAAGGGGATATGTACGAGATAGGTATCTAAGAATATCTAGAGGTATCTTGTATCTGATCCACGGATATGCCTGACACGTCACTCTTCAGAAGTATCCGGCATCTTAGCGACCCACGGCCTCGGTAGGGGCACAACATCCGGGATTCCTCCAGATGCACACTCTTTGGGTGTTATGCCTCACACATAGTAGCTAGGTTTGATGAAGTTGTTAAGGATGGTGTTGATGTGCTCTCAATTTCACTCGGTCCTGCTTATAATGTCAGCTTCACTAAATGCACTTAATGCGGTAGCAAAGGGCATCGTGGTGTGGCTGCAACTAGGATAATGGACCGAAAGCCTATCTTGAGAATTCTGCAACATGGTTGCTCAGAGCGGTAGCTGGCTCGGTGCATCGAAATTTTCAGGCTGTTGTGCAGCTTGGGAATGGCAATCGCATCAATGGGGAATCTTTTAACCAGATTTCAAACTGAAGCCCCAAAGTGTGTCCCCTTTATTTGGACAAGCACTACAAGTCCTTGGCTAGGAGAAATGTGTCCGAAAAAATTGTGATATGCCATAACATAGGATCAATGAATGACTCAACAACATGATCATAGGGAATAGCCCATATTTGAACCAAGTCAATCTTTCTTCCCAAAATCAAAATGGAGAACAATACGACCACGATACTAACATAGGATCGGTCACATTTGGCCATGATCCCCTTTCTGGATATCTTGAGCAAATATGATTAAACTCCACTAGCGAAGCTTAGTGCAGGCTAGGAGAAAGGGGGGCACATGCCCCCCATACTATGGACCAAGTTGTCTCATAATGTTTACATGATTTCATAAAGGCATCTTTCCCGTATCAAAGGGCCTGGTATCGGGGATGTAGCTTATTTGTATCCAAATTATTTGTTCTTCTGTAACAAATAGAAAACCAGGGGATATGTACGGGATATGTATATCCAAGATATCCAGTTATCTCGTATTCGATCTGCCGATGTCACTCTTCAGAAGTAACCGACATCCAGGCGACGCACGACCTCGGTAGGGGCATAACATCCGGGATTGCTCCAGGTGCACACTCTTTGGGTGTTATGCCACAAACATAGTAGTCGGGTTTGATGAAGCTGTCAAGGATGGTGTCGATGTGCTCTCAGTTTCCCTTGGTCCTGCTTATAATATAAACTTCACTCGATGCACTTAATAGAGTGGCAAATGGCATCATGGTTATGGCTGCACCTGGGAATAATGGACCCAAAGCCTATCTTAAGAATTATGCATCATGGTTGCTCACAGTGGTTGTTGGCTCGATGCATCTAATCTTTCAGGCTGTTGTGCAGCTTGGGAATGGCAATAACATAAATGGGGAAGCTTTTAACCAAATTTTAAACTCACGCTCCAAGGCGTTTCCACTTTATTTGGACAAGCACTGCAAGTTGTTGGCTTGGAGAAATGTGTCCTGCAAAATTGTGATATGCCATAACACAGGATCAAAGAATGACTGAACAACATGATCATAAGGAATAGCCCATATTTGAACCAAGTCAATTTCTTTCTTCCCAAATCAAAATGAATATCAATACGCCAAGGTCATTTCATCAAAAAACGAAGAACAAATACAAATGGGAGAACAATATGACCACAAAACCAACATAGGATCGGTCACATTTGGCTATGATATGACCCCCATTATGGATATCTTAAGTAAATATGATTAAACTCTAGTGGCGGAGCTTAGTGAACTCTGGGAGAAAGGGGGGGGGGGGGGCACATGCCCCCCATACTCTATACCAAGTTGTATCAATAATGTCTACATGATTTCATAAAGGCATGTTTCTCGTATCAGAGGGGGTATTAGGATGTAGCTTTGAGGTATCCAAATTATTTTGTTTTTTTGTGTGTAAAATAGAAGCGGTGCAGGCTTGGGGGTCGGATCCACGTCCGCGACGGCCCGATCCGCGGCGGCGCGCTCCGGCATGGCAGACCCTAGCGAAGGAGCGGGGCTTTCTCTCCTTGTGCACTGGCGGAGGGGAAAGAAAAGCTTGGGCGGAGTGTGGTTTAGGCGCGACGCGTCTAATTACAAATTGCCGTTTTGGGCATCTTATCAATCACACCACGACACGTCGCAACGGTGCTAGCTTTGTGACTATTACCAGTTCGGTCGCCTTCTGTAATTGCTCGGGCTGAAGATGAGGCGAAACAAGTGCGAATTTTGGTGTTTTTTTTTTGATATTTCCTCCCGTTCAATTTCTTTCCACGCACATTAATTACTCAAGGTGCATATCCATGCACAATTTTTCTTTGCTTTATTGATTAAGTATAACAGGGTTTCTAGGTAAATACTGTACTACAGATCGTGGTCCGATATGGAAGAGAACGTCGGACCTCTCGCACACCGTCGATGCCGTTTTAATCGGACGATTCTGGTTTATTTTTTTCTCACCGAAAATTAAGCCATGTTTTGTCTCCCGTAACTATCGCACATAATTAATTGAGGCCAGCTACCCCCATTCCCCATCCCCTCTCCTCGCATCTCTCAGCTTCCAACAGGCTCGCTCGAACTGTTCTTCCGCCACCGCCCCGATTCCCTACCCCCGCCGTCGATTCCTGCAGATTCATTCGACTCTACGCTACCGGCTCCGATTCACTCGTCTCTGCGCTGCCCGCTCTATTCGTCATGGCGCTCCGCGGCGTGGAGACCTCGCCGGATTGGCAGGCGGCTGGCGGAGGCGGCTCATCGTGGCCGGCCGGCGATGATAGTTTGCGCCCGAAGCATCGGTATTTGGCTGCTTCGACGCTCGCGTGAGTCAACTCGATTTTGTACAGGCAGAACTAGGTAATAGGCAGACCAGCTCGCAATTTGTATGTTGTTTTCTGAAATTTGTCATGCATTAGATTTTCCCCGCCACCCTCGTTTCCTAGATCGAGATTTCTACCAGCGCACTATGCCGTTCAGCTGCAAGGAAGAGTCATCGATTCTCGATCTCCCGTCAAGATGAGCGCGGTGCCGGGTCCGACCAAGTCGAGCTTCAAGGAGGCGGCTCTGAGTTCAGTGCACCACGCACATGCGTCATCACCGACACAGGGTCACCACGGCGACATGGCCACAAGCATGCGACCCGACACGCACATGCTCATTGTGGCTCGTCGCCTCCATCTGCTTTTTGTAGTAGCATCAAACATCGATACAACTTGGAATAATTTGTTGTTATATGGAAGCATGGTGTGAAACATGCTTCCTCCTTTCATATCACATATTTCTACCATGTGGACGTTTGCGTCTGACAAGCTCGCAGTAGTGTGCTTCATAGTAGCATATTACATATTTCCTATCATGTGGACATTTGCTTCCCACAAGCTAACATTAGAGTGCTTCATAGTAGCATATTTCCTTCTACACACATATTTCTTCCTTCTCTTGTATGCTTCTATTATTAATAAGGTTTGTTTCATGCAAGCCTACAATGTTCCTATGATTCTCACACATATGTTTCTATTGTATAGCAGACAATTTCCGTCATTGACATTGGGCGTGTGTTCGCAATTATGTTGGCGATCCCGGGCACAGCGAAGGTTGTGGCAGCACGGACCCATCTGTCGTGTTCGTGTGATTCGACGATGTTGACATGTAGTGCATTCTTCGACAAGCTGGTGTTTGGAGACAAGTGCGATGCTGCCTCAGACGTCGTGGGATACGACCAATCAAACAGCAAGGATGATGTCGAACGGCCTCTGTGTCAAACCGTCCACTTATTTTCATGTTGTCGCAGTACAATGTACTACCATGAACAGGAAACTCTATGCCCTATGTAGGAAGCAAGCAGCAGGAAGAATGTAAACATATATATTTGTTTACATAATAAAACTTCAGTTGAGTAGGAAGCAAAGTACGGTACCATTGGAAACAATATGTGTTTCATAAGGAAGCAAAACTATAGGGATATTTATATTAAATTGAAGCAAACTTTATTTGCATGGAAGCATGTTCTTCACTGTACGGAAACACAATTTTGGTGCGGTGAAGGGAACTTCCGTTTCATAGAAAGAGATGCATAAAATGGAAACTTCATTTCTTTCGTTTGAATCCGAAGCAGATTTGCATTACACTGGAAGCTGGATGTGTTTCCTAAGGAAGCAACTTGAATAATGTGTTTACCTAAATACTACGGTATAGGTAAATACCGTACTTAGTTTGATGTTGCCGCAGTTACGATGTACTACCATGAATAGGAAACTCTATCCCCTATGTAGGAAGCAAGCAGCATGAACACTGTAAACATATGTACTCCCTCCGTTCTAAATTAGTTGTCTTTCATTTGTACAAAAGTGGATGTATCTATACTTGTAACATGTCTAGATACATCCACTTTTGTACAAATGAAAGACAACTAATTTGGAACGGAGGGAGTATTTGTTTACGTAAGAAAACTTCAGTTGAGTAGGAAGCAATACCATCGGAAACGGTTTCATAAGGAAGGAAAACTATATGGATATTTATGTTAAATTGAAGCAAATTTCATTTGCATGGAAGCATGTTCTTCACTGTACGGAAACACAATTTTGGTGCGTCTAAAGGGAACGTCCGTTTCATAGAAAGCGATGCATAAAATGGAAACTTAATTTCATTCACCTGAATCTGAAGCAGATTTGCATTACATTGGAAGCGGGATGTGTTTCCTAAGGAAGCAACCTGAATAATGTGGAAACTCACCTTTTCTACAATAATTAGCTTCACTGGAATTATTAATTGGTTTCCTAAAATTAAAAACGAGAGTTAAATGTGACGTGATTTGTGGAAGAATCAGTGCAAGTCCTAGGTACGAACTAACCACCTAGCTAGTGCCTGGAATCACGGAATGAGCCGCGCGCACACAAGGCGTGGTTAAAAATCCTACGGCCACGCTGCTTCCTATCGTACGGCCAGATACTGGTCCGATGTTACCCATAAATCGGAAGCCGATTCCTAGTGGTGCCCGGGTTTCTAACCTTAACAAGGAAGTTAGGAAAGGTGGCGTGAAATTAATCCGCATGCACATCCTACTTTCTGGACTAGATCTATGAGTGAGAACTTGCCTGTGGCAAGATGGTTAGGTGGGTGGTTGTACCCCCAGCCCACCAGAGTTCAAACCCCAGGTTTGACGCTGGTGTTTCTCATTTAAGGCGGAATATTCTTCAGTGGGAGGCGACGTTCCCGTCGACAGCGAGGCGCCCGTGGTGACTTCGTCAATCTCAAGACTCGACCCGCCGGCTCAGTCTCTCGGAGGTGCTCATAGGGGTAGGGTGTGCGTGCGTGCGTTCATAGGGGTGAGTGTGTGCGCGTGTATATGAGCGCTTGCGTTGTACTGTGTTTCGCAAAAAAAAAAAAAAAAGACTAGATCTATGAGTACAAGAATGAGCAGCCACATTTGCATATGAGTAATATCACAGCTAGCGAAAAAAAAAACCTAAGCTCTTTAATTTCCTGACAAATAATGGTAATTAATGATCTAACAGTTCTCTCTTCCTTGACCAAATTGACAACGTATACTCCCTCTGTTGTTGAATAAGTGTACTTCTAAGTTTACTACTTAGTCAAACTTTTAAACTTTGACCAAATTTATAGAAAAAAGTAGCAACATATATGACATAACATTGGTATATTTTGAAACTTTATTTCAAAATGAATCTAGTGATACTAATTTACTGTCATAAATGCGGATACTTTTTCCAATAAAGTTGGTCAAAATTTAATAAGTTTGACTTATCTCAAAAGGTAGAAGTACACTTATTCGCGGATGGAGGGAATAGAGCATTTGTCTCTAGGATAACGCGTTGAAGGCCCATGTCGTGCGCTAGCCGAATCCCATCACGCACCGCTTCAGCCTCCATGACCAAAGCACTTGCTGCAATGTCAAACCATCTTGCCTAAGTTCTGAGTAGCTTACTCGAGTGATCACGAATCACCACAACACAAGTAGCATCGTCCATAACATCCGACCTAAAGCCAATATCAACATTTGATCTTGATCGTACGGGTCCAGGTGGTTTCCAGTGTGCAATTTTATATACTGGTTGAACCTTTTTTTGCTCCCAACCTGATTTAGATCGATGGTTGTCTGAATTTTGTCCAAGCACCACACAAAATGACGCATGCTTGATCCTCTGGTGCCACAATTCCATTAAAGGTGTGTTTGGAAGAGCGCCACTCTACTCAACTTCACTCCAACTCAGAACTCGACTCCACGTTCAAGCTCTAGAGCACAAGAAAGGTGTTTGGGGGACAAACTAGCTTCAGATCCAGATAGAGAATAGGTTGCTCTGAAAATGTCTAAATTACCATCGTTTCCTTCTCCGTTAATTTGGTACGTACTACACCTATCTCTGGTCTTTTCTTTGGTTAGCGTTAGTGTAAGGCAAAATCATGAGAGCCATGGATTATACACGTGAAAGTTCATTGATCAAATCGAAGGCATTGACATGACATACACTCATAAAACGTGAATGTGATGACTACTTCAAACTCGCACAAAGTGCATGGCTCATTGAGGCCACCGTACAACATTCATCTTCCTAGTTCATCACAAAATCAGTATAAGAACATCTCTGCAAATACCTTATGTTTATAGAGTAGCAAAAGCATTGTTGTTATCATTCTAGTATGGATGCTTGCTTTGCTTGCTGTATAATGTATTCAATGTCTACTGTTTGGGTGCCATCTCTATATATTCACTACAGGCATCTCTCCAATAAAAACATGTATGGAGATATTAGATCCCTTGTCTAATGCCTCTCAAAGGAGTAAAATAGTGGCTCGATCTACTGAACAACACCGAGAACGAGACATAAGTCACTAGTCGCATGATCATTTCTACTCTAGTTTGTCATAAGCTTTCCTCATATCAAGTTTGAGCGCACAAATCTGACTTTTCTTTGCCTTATTTCCTTTCATGTAGTGAAGACAACAAGCCAACTGATAATTCAAAAAAAATCTAGCTAGGCATGTGACCGGGTCAATTCTAGGGCCTTGGTTCAAGATGACCCACAAAATTTCTTATGCCGTTTTTTTTTTTTTTTTTGCAATTGAACATGAAATTGGGTCGCGTCCGAGGAATAAGATGGCATGTAACAGGTTATCGTATTGGAACTTGTTTCGATCTGGTCTCGGAGGGTTTGTTATATGTTTTCACCGTTCGGTCGGATAGGCTCCAAGCCCGCACGCATAGCCTTCCTCTCGGTCGTTCCACGCGTAGGCCACCAAAGCCAGCAAGGTCCAGGGCTGACCTATCGCCGGCGGCCATGTCGGCGCGGGACCGGGAGACAGTGGAGGCGCTCGCGCGCGTCGCCTCCGCGCTGGACGGCGCGGTGCTCGGCCTCGGCACGGCCGCGCTCGCCGTCGCGTCCCTCGCCAAGTACCTCGCCGCCTCCGGGGCGCTCCGCCGCATCGCCGAGGCGCCGGCGGTCGCGATCCCGGACCTCCGCTACTCCCTCCTCTCTGGGCTCGGCGACGGTGATTCGCGCCTCGCCGTGGTCCGGGGCATCGTCCGCTCCCCGCTCGGGGGTACCTTCCTCATCCCTCCGGGCTCCCGCGAGCACTGCGTCATCACCAAGCACACCCAGACGGTGTGTTCCAGATTCCTCTCTTGTATTGTATTGTATTGTATTGTATTGTATCACACTCCCTAAGAGCGAGTGCTACGGGCTATTTGGCTGCTCCATGGGTAGGGAGTTTACTTTTGATCTTAAACCCTCAAGAATTGGGACGTTTCTCTTGGCGGTGAGATCATGCAAGAATGTTTTAATGTTCCGATTAAGCACAAGATTTAGGCATTAGAGCGTATGTGAAACTTGTCTTTAGTTTTGAAGTGATGCCTTCCTAATTCGATAGAGGTGTGAAACTGTTCAAGATATCTTGCAAAATATCTGTACTTTCTATTCTTGGATTAGGTATGGATACTTTTCCTTGTAATTCTAGTAGCTGGAAGGAAAATTATATCAGCTTCTGTGGTTTCTTTCTCAAGAAGATAGTTTCTGGCCAGGTTATCCCTGCGTCCAAATTTCTGAGGTTTGAACTGTGTTCTGAAATCTGAACACTTTCATTGTCAATTATTAATATCTGTGGAATAGGTAGAACTTCTCATGCATTTGGAATACTCCCTCCGTCCCAAAATAAGTGTCTCAAAGTTGTCCAAAAGTGAATGTATCTATACTTGTTTCATGTCTAGATACATCCACTTTTTGACAAATCTAAGACAGTTATTTTGGGACGGAGGGAGTATATATGATTAACTTCGTACCTCTAGCTAATTAACATGGCAGCAGCCAGCAGTAGTAAGAGGTCTTCAAGCTCCAAACCCAGATTCTGTGACCCTGTTATGCTTTTATGTGTTTTTAGGCCCTCACGAGAGCTTCATTATAAAATCTTAGGAAACGTGGCATGTAATGTGGTGTGATGGAGCCAATTTTGAGTTTTGATGGTAGCAAGTGATTTGAATGTGTTCTAATGTTGTAGTCATAGGATAACATGAAATTGTTTTAGAGTCTGAAATGAACTTAGGATAATGCAACAGCAAACCGGTTGTGACAACGGAGAATCCTGGGTCGTGAAATTTATAAAATTTCGTGCTTTCCTTAGAAGCAGTACCATCCAATAGGATTATGTGCTGAATTTCTTCTGGGTCTTTGTATAACATTGTCTCTGAATGTATCGGTGGCTTCCCCAGTTGTTGATTGCAAATTCTAGAATATCCCATTGTCTTAGACTATTTGTGTAAAGTTTCTGGGTCTTTGTATAACATTGTCTCTGAATGTATCGGTGGCTTCCCCAGTTGTTGATTGCAAATTCTAGAATATCCCATTGCCTTAGACTATTTGTGTAAAGTTTCTTATGGATACATTTTGGCTGTTATTCACACAAGGGTTTGGTTATTAATAGTGTTAGGCTTTTAGCCCTTTTTAGGATCATCATGGTTTCAAGTTATTGCTGAAGTGAATTTTTTCATTCCTCCCACCCCCACTCGTTTTTTTTGCTATCACGGTATATTTCTATGAGTAAGAAGGAAAGTAGCACTTCTGCACCCCCAAACTTTGCATATGGTTTTCCATTGCTCTTTTAACACACCGTTGTTTACCTATTATTCTCTCCTTGCAGAGATGTCTAACTTGTATGTGCTTTTATACTTATGTAGTGCTTGTTCGGCGAATGGAGAGGCATCTTTGGATGGACTTTTGATCTCCATGCTCTCTTTTTTAAATCGTTGAAAGAGCAAATTATAACATCATTCAGATCGGTATGCTATCTACACTTGATAGTTGATACATTTGCTGTTTCACAATTATTTTACCTCAAACTACACTTTTCCTTTTGAAGGTTCCGTTTGTTCTCGTGGATCCTAATAAATCAACAGGAATGGTGCATGTGAAGTTAGATGGGACAGTTCATCAACCATTACCTCTTACAACAGTGTATCATAAGCTCATCCCAGTCGAACAAAATTCGTACACATTATTTCAGACTATTGTTGGCAATGGCTATCCGGTAAGTTCTTGTGTTTGTATGCCGAAACAAATAGGAAAACTATCTTGCATATTTCTTTCTATAGCTATTTTCTTCTTTATAATGCAGATTGCGTTATTGGACGAGGAAAAGATTCTTCCTATTGGAAAGGAAATTACAGCAATAGGATTATGTCGAGTAAATAATCGAGATGTTGAGATCACCTCATGCCCAGAGTTACCATTTTTCCTGTAAGGATATTTTAACCATATATTTTTTCATATTCTTCTTACTGATACCAACCACCAGAATTCTAGAGCATCAATATTTTTATTTTTGCACCTATTAAGGTATCCTTTTGCTGCAGTTCCATAGTTTTCTGTAACGCTTTGCCTTAAATCAGGTCTGATCTGACCAAGGGTGAGATGGAAGCCGAGATGTCTTCACGTGCTCGAGCGTTCTTCTGGATTACTGTTGCTCTTGGAACCGTGTCAGTTGGCTTACTAGGCCATGCCATTTACAGGTACCTTTTGTAACTCATGTGGATGAGTTTTTCTTTTCTTGACCTATGAAATGTGGTTTTCACCATTGCTGAAGATTGGTTTACTGATCTTCTATTGTTTGGTTTACTTCACGTTAGCTGGCTATGGTTCCTTTTGAGCTATGTTCTGTTTTCTTTTTCTTGTATAATCCTGTTTGTTGCAGGCAATTTGATGTTTGTAATGCTGCAGGTTCTGGGAGAGAGTAAAACGGCGCAGAGAGGCAAGAGAAGCTCAAGAAAGGTTTCACCAGGGTGACAATGAAGATGATACTGTGGAAAATGGCAGTGATGACGACGATCCTGGTGAAATGGGAGACGGGCAATTATGTGTGATATGCTTAAGAAAAAGAAGGAAGGCAGCCTTTGTTCCCTGTGGCCATCTCGTCTGCTGCTGCAACTGCGCGAAAAGGGTCGAACTCATGGATGAAGCATTGTGCCCTGTGTGCAGGCAAGACATCCAATACATGCTTAGGGTTTATGACTCTTGAGGTAATTGCATAACTCTATTCTTCTGGAAGGCGATGAACTCACTTTCGTTTTCCTGATTATGGCTGTGGCATGTTATTTGAACTCATGAACGAAACACTGAGAACTGAACTTTTACTCCTGATTGACATTACCTAGATGGATGTTGAGCCTCTAAGAAATACTTGGCTATTTGATCTTAATTTGTTTCCTTCTTTTTTTCGCGAATATTAATTTGTTTCCTTCAACTGGCAGAAAATTGTCTGATATCCGAATAGCTATTTGCTTATGCACAACATATACTGCCATTCATTTTAAATGGATTTAACTGAAGTTTACACTGAAAGTGTGGGATGAAATTTGACTTTTAGATCTTATGGCAGGTTCCTTGCTGACAGGAGGGCCCAAGCACTGGCAAGTGGCGAGTATACAGCTGTCCCTCTTGATCCTTAGCGGCCCCAACTGTCCATGCTTCTTTTCCGCGTGCACTTTGTTCTTACTTTCTAGTCTAGGTTAGTACTAGCCTAAAAAGTCTGTGAATATAGGAATGCGCTAACCCTCAGAAACTGACTCGTCTTTGACAAACTCGCTGGAGTTCTGCATAGTTTGCATGGGATTACTGTATCCTAGCTGACCTAATCAACTGTAGGCCAGAAGTGACTTTTTTTTCTGTTGGTGTTACATGGTGTGCTCCCCTTGCAAGTAATACCTCTGTCAGGTAATATAAGATGTTTTGGCAATTTTAAAAACCATGTCAAAACGTCTTACATTATGGGACAGAGGGACTGGTTATTTTTCTCTTGCGGCATTCAGAACCCCCAGTACCAGGTACCATCACTTTGTATATGAGCAGGTTACTGGACGGATGCAAATTGTGCAATGCTCTTTTGTTTGTCATGGAAATTGTGCAATGTAAATTGTGCAAATTGCTCTGATACCACTTGTGGACTTTGTCTCACGAGTTTCAGAAACAGAAAGAGGAGATTTTGTGCCGTGACTTACTCTTCTTTCTTTCTTTCTTCCTTTTATTGAACAGGAGATCGATCGTGTGTGCTCACACGATGCCCACAACGAACGTGTCATAAACATCGGGTCGAAACCGAAATAACACTACCTAGAACCTAAACCTAGCTGAAGCTTAACTGAACCTGACACTAGACACTTGACTTTTTTTTTTAGATAAAGTGATTTTTATTACTTAAAGAGTCTTAACCATTACACCCGGCCTCTGCATAACTAGGATGTACACAGCCCAACGAGTTCAAAAGTTCTGAAGAATGCAAAAAATAAAAAAGATGAATTACATATCATAATGAGAAATTGTAAAGACGTAAAAAAGACGAATTACATATCATAATGAGAAATTGTAAAGACGCCTAAGGTGGTGGAGGATCGATCCAGAGATTATGTGGCCATCCATACTGGGAGAATAACTCCCGCGCCGCAGCCTCCAAACGCGACGACACCTCCAAAAACAGCTCGCGGTGCTCCATACGCTGCAGGGCCGACCATGATCGGAGAGTAGCTGTGCATCGGTAGATAACCTGCATAACAGAATAATTTTTATCATTAAAAACCTTGTCATTTCTACATAGCCATAGCGACCAAATAACGACAATCGCTCCCACCCTAACAAGTAGTTTAAACCTATGATCCACCTCGCCAATTGCCGAAAATGTTTGCAACGCTACGCGGGGGGTTATAAGGTAGAACCTATCTGGATGTCTGACCATATAGACCTAGCAAACTCACACTGGAAGAATAAGTATTTAATAGTCTCGTCATGCTGACAGAAGACACACTTTCTACTCCCGTGCCAATTGCGTCTAGCAAGGTTATCTTTTGTAAGAATTACTCCTCGACGAAGATACCACGCAAACACCTTCGTTTTTAGCGGAATCTTCATCTTCCAAATTTTCTTATTATTATCGATCGGAACTTCAGGTTGGATTAAAGCTCTATACATAGAATCAACCGAGAATTTTCCATTCTTAGTGAGATTCCATCGAAATTTATCTGGGCCTTCGGACAACTGGACTGAGTCCAACCGGAGAAACAAAGCATTCCAGGATGCTTGTCTAGGCCCTAATAGACTTCTTCTGAACGATACATTTGGTGGGGAAGTACCCATCATCTTAGCGAGCGTGTCGCCTTTGTGTCGCACAATATTGTATAAAGCCGGATATTGTTCTCGGAGTGTTGAATGGCCAAGCCATTTATCCTCCCAAAAACGAATTTCCGATCCATCCCTAATTGACTAGACACTTGACTGAACCTGAATGACACGACTAGATTAATTAACAGTTTGTCATGGTTGCACCTGGATCAGAACCTGTTTCTTGATGAGAGCAATGGCACACTAGAGTAGCTGCACGATGCTGGAGCTTTTTGTCATGTTCGCATGCTAGTTTGAGCTGACAGAGCTTGGCCTGAGAGGAACCAAGAGCAAGAGGCACGGTGGCCATAGGCCCCCGCTGACCCGCTCCGCTGCCGTTGCTACTTTGCTCAGCCCGCTCAACGGTTACCTCTCCAGCCCAGTGTTTAAAACCTCTCCCCTGATAGCACGAACCACTGACACCTTGCTAGGAACAGCGCAGTCAGTACACGGCGAAGCAGCTAACAGCTCAGGGTGAAATGGCGTCCGACGCCGGCAAATCCAGCTCAAGCCGCTCCTTCCCCAATCTTCTCCTGTTGGTCCTCAACCTCTTCCTCTTCGCCCTCGCTGCTGCCGCACTCGGCCCGCTGCTACTCCTCCGGCCCCGCCCGACGCCCTTGGGCTGGGCGCTCGTCTCCGTGCACGCCACCACGCTGCTCTCCGCGCTCGTGTCCCTCTACGCCCAGCTCACACGCCGCTGCCTCCCGGCGCACGCGGCCCTCGCAACGGCCACGCGCTCGCGTTGTACGCCCTGGTCCTGCGCCACGACCGCAGCCTCGCGCTCCTCGGGTCGGCGAGGGACCGGAGGGAGCAGGTGGCCCTGGTGTTCCTGGAGGAGGCGCTGCTGCTCTGCATGTTCCTGGTGCAGGCCGTGGCGCTGGCGGCGGCCTGCGTGGTGGGCCGGCGGTGGGCGAGGGAGCATGAGGCGGCCGAGACGGAGAAGGCGGCCGCGGCGAGGAAGCTGATGACGCGTGTGCAGGCGGTTGACGAGACGGTGGCGACGAGGAGCGAAGGCGCCGGCGGCGACAAGTAGGTGCGCTGGGGAAACACTGAGGACTGCTGAAGCGAAGATGGAAAGGAAAGGGCTCATCGATAATCACCTGCTTGTTAACGGGCTAATCTATGTGACAGGAGCTCACGCTTTCGAAAAGGAGAAAACTCCGACCTCTCTGCATCTATTCATGCTCACCCTTTATGCTCTGTATTATCATCGCAGAAACACAAGTATCGTTTACTATACGCCCAAGAGTAAAATTATGATTGCGAGTCAACAACGACTTAATTTATAACATCGAGATGCCATACTTCATTGATTTGTTGTTAACTTGTTACTTGGTGAAGGCAAAAGAGCGAAATGTTGGATGACTATTCTATGATCTTAGTGCCTCTAACCTGAATGAATTTCTGCAATTTATACCTCTAGGGAATTTTTAGGACCCTTCCACCAGTATGGTGACTGGCCTATGATCTGAGTGCCTCCGGTCACCGTTGATAATATTTAACTAAAATCTCTTACACATAACCGGGGGTACTTGGTTGGAGGCTGGCAAGCGAGGTTCGAGCGGACACGTGGACTGTCCATTTTCTATCCAATCCACCCCAAATTTAGGCTAGAATTATGGCCCCACTGACACATGCACGTACTCCCTCCGTCCTCAAATAAGTGGACATATAGAAATTTTAAGACAAATTATGGAATGGATTAAAAATGCATTGGGAATGAGCAAGCCACCATCTCTCTCCTCCTTAATTCTCTCACCTCCAATGAGCTAAGTGCATGTAGAAAATGAGAATACCATGTGTATTGGCCTTGATTCTCATGTGATGAGAGAGAAGCATTTTTTAGTGCATTGGGAATATAGAAGTACACTCTTTAATGGACAAATTTCAAACCTAAACGTCCACTTATTTGAGGACGGAGGGAGTATAAAATATGAATTGCATCGCCGTGTCGGGCTTTGCCCACTATCCGCACGGATAGGAACGGACACGCGAGGACAAAATGCGTCTCCGCGTTAGAGTTGCCCTTAGTCACACCATCAAACTCCATCCTTTTTCAACCAATCTGTTTCAGCGTCCACCTCCATCATTTTTTTTAGATACAAAGGGCATCAGCCCCGGTTCCATTAAGAAACCACCAAGGTTGGGTTACAACCATCCAGTTTTATCCAACAGATTGAGACCACAACTCAAACGAACCACCCAGACTGCACACGGGCAGGAGTACCAGAAAACATTACAAGTTTTCAGACTACTTAAGAGACAGAAAAGGACTAGAAAGCAGTAAACTAGGAGGGACACTCAAACTACAGGACGACGCCAGAAATCACCCAAGTACTCTCAGCTTTCCATCGACGTCCATCAGCTTGAGATTCTGCTCCTCCAAGCGCTTTGCGAGGCCTTCGGTGTCAATTCTCCACGCTTCGTCTTCTGCAGCGTATTGCACAGGAGTGGAGTGGGGCGCCAGGAACAACTTAGACCCAGTCAGGTTCTTCAGGGTCAGCCAGGATCCGGCCACAGCAAAAGAGGAGGAGCCCTCACAAGCAGCTCCAGTTCCTTCACCACTGCGACCATGCTTCCTTTTATGTCCCCTGAGAACAGGACCGACCACTAGGACAGCATACATGTCGTCATCCTCCAGATTTTCTGCAAGCCAGTCCACGGCGAACGGTTAAAGTACATATCATTTCTGGTATTCCAGAGACTCCACAAAACAGCAGCATGTGCAGCATTATGAATAGAGAATTTTTTATCATCAAGCCACATGCTAGCAATAGCGTGGAAAGAAATATCTAGATCATCTTGTTTTAGAATGTGCTTTAGTTCAGTCCAGACAGCTTTAGCAACCACACATTCAAAGAAAATGTGGAAACAAATCTCGGGTTCAGAGCAAAAGACACAAGTAAGATCATCTAAATGTTGCCTCTTCACCAAATTATCCCTAGTGAGCAATTTGTTGTGAGAAATAAACCAAAGAAAGAAATGGATTTTTGGGGGAACCTTCACTTTCCACACCGCATGTATGTGGACAGGAAGGATACCTCTAAAATTCAGCACAACATAAAGAGAACTGACACTATACACCCCCTTGGACTCATATTTCCAGATGATAGCATCATCCTCATCACTAAAGCAGATGGACTGAGCTATATGAAGAATTTCATACCACTGGATCATCAACCTATGGTCAAAACATCTACGGAAGGTAACTTTAAGTTGGTCACCATCCCAGAGGTCAGCCACAATTGAGCTCTTTTCATTAACAATGACATAAAGATCCCAGTACTGGATGGCGAGGCTGGAGGAACCAAACCATTGGTCCTCCCAAAATTTTACTTTTCTGCCATTACCAATTTTCCACCAGTACCCTAATTTAGTAGCCTTAGCAGCCCAAAGGACCCCCTTCCAAAAGGGAGAGGCTCCTAGGTCAGAGGCAGAGAAGATGTTGGGGCTGTTGACATTATATTTAAAATCAATAATTTGTTTCCACAGTTTATTCACATCCACCTGATATCTTTTCACCCAGGAAGCAAGGAGGCACAAGTTCATCTCCGCTAAATTTGGGATGCCTAGTCCTCCATACTCCTTTTTTTGGGCGACCAAAGCCCAATTGGCTAGGTGGTATTTAAAATGACCTTCATAATTGTCCCAAAGACAATAAGCCATATGTGAGTTTATGAGCCTAATGGCCCATTTTGGGAATTTGATGACACTAAGGAGATAGATGGGGATGCTTGCTAAAACACTCCTCACTAGCTCCAATCTAGCAGCATGTGTTAAGAGTTTCCCTCTCCAACCAGCATCTTTTTTTAGGAGTTTATCTACTATAGGTTGTAGATCTTCTTTCCTTAGCTTGGTATGATGGAGAGGGACCCCTAAATATTTGATAGGGAACTTCCCAAGTTTACAACATAGGGTTTGAGCAAAAGACTGAGCCTCTTCCAATTCAACATTAATGGGAACCAGTTCACACTTATGAAAATTAATTCTAAGGCCAGACACTTGTTCAAAACAAGACAACAGCCACTTCAGATTCATGACCTGAGACATATCTTTATTAAGAAATAGCAGGGTGTCATCAGCATATTGCATGCTAATCACCCCTGTCCTATTAAAGCCTTGCAGGAGGCCTGAAATCAGACCATGGTTTGCTGCTTTAGTTAGAACTTTTGTAAACACATCGGCAACTAAATTAAAAAACAAAGGAGAGATAGGGTCTCCCTGTCTAACACCTCGACCAGTTAAGAAGAAGTCACTATTGACATCATTGATTCTGACTCCTACAGAGCCTCTGTCAAGTAGGGATTTAAACAAATACAGACATTTGGGGCTAAAGCCTCTGGAAGCAAACATCTTAAGCATAAACTCTCTATTGACCATGTCATTGGCTTTCTCATAGTCAATTTTGAAGATAAACCCAGGCTGGTCTCTTTGTGCTACGTCATAAATAATTTCATGGGCGGACACCACACTCTCAAGAATATATCTTCCTCTAAGGAAAGCAGATTGATGGGGTGAGATTAGTTTTTCACAAACCACACCAAGTCTGTTGGTCATACATTTCGAGAAGATTTTAAAACTGCAATTAGTTAATGCAATGGGCCTAAATTTCTGGATGCTAGTAGCATCAGGCTCCTTAGGAATGAGAGTTAACAAAGAGAAGTTCAATCTAAAAAGATCTAAATCCATCTTGTTCCAATCATTGAACATAGCAAGTAAATCTTGCTTGATTAGATCCCAGAACTTCTGGTAAAACAAAAAAGAAAGGCCATCAGGGCCGGGTGCTCCACCTCCATCATATCTGCATTTCTTTTCTTTAGGTCAGTCTATACCGCTTGATTTTGCTGGTTCTCTGATTGTTGCTTGTCATGGGTGCTTTGTCTCCTTTTGAAGGTAACTTGTTTCACACTTTTTTCTGATTTCAGGTTATTACATTCTTTTATGCCTTGGACCTTTCTTTTTCCTGATCTCATTTCTTTGGTGTTCACTTTCCACTTTATTTCTTCTCTGTATGATGAACATCAGCTTCTTACCTACCATTGGCCCGGTTTGGTCGCCTCCATGATTCGGTTATCTCTCCAGCCTACCAGTGTTTAAAGCCTCTCTCCTAATAGCACGAACCAAAGACACCTCGCTAGGAACAGCGTAGCAGTAGCGGTCGCCGGTCAGTACTCAGTACACCACGAGGCGGCTCAGGGCGAAATGGCGTCCGACGCCGGCAACACCAGCTCCAGACCGAGGAGGCCCTGCTGCTCCTGCCCCAACCTGCTCCTGTGGCTCCTCAATCTCTCCCTCCTCGCCCTCGCCACCGCCGCGCTCGGCCCGGTGCTCCTCCTTCGGCCCCGCCCGACGCCCTTGGGCTGGGCGCTCGTCTCCCTGCACGCCACCACGCTGCTATCCGCTCTCGTGTCCCTCTACGTGCTGCTCACCCGCTGCCAGTACCTCTGCTGCGGCCTCCCGGCGCCCGCGGCTCTGGCGGTCGCCGCGCTCTGTGGCCACACGCTCGCGGTGTATGCCTTGGTCCTCCGCCACGACCGCAGCATCGCGCTCCTCGGGTCGCAGAGGGACCGGAGGGAGCAGTTCGTCTTGCTGTTCCTGGAGGAAGCGCTCCTGCTGGGCATGTTCCTGGTGCAGGCCGTGGCGCTGGCGGTGGCCTGCGCGGTGAGCCGGCGGTGGGCGAGGGAGCACCAGGCGGCCGAGACAGAGAAGGCGGCCGCGCGCCGCGGCAAGGAAGCTGATGACGCGCGTGCAAGCGGAGGCCGGCGCGAGGGCGGTTGAGGAGAAGGTGACGACGAGGAGCGAAGGCGCCGGCGGCGCAAAGGTGCGCTGAACACCGAGGACTGCTGCAACGAAGATCGAAAGGGAAAGTGATCAATGATAACCACCTGCATGTTTAGACTAGTCACAATGGGGTATCATAGGTGGTATCATGCATGCCATGTTGGCAAAAAGCTGACGTGTCACTGCAATTAATGATGAGAGAGGTGATAGTGGTATCATAGGTAGATACCGTAACATAACGGATTCCAATACAAAATGAGTCTACAAACTAATAAATGCAGTGTTATATGATACCATACATATGTTACTATCCACTGTAGAGGTAGTAACATAGACTAGTATCATATGCATGATACTAGTATATGATACTCTCCATTGTGACTAGTCTAAAGCGCTGATCTTTGTGACACGAGCTCACGCTTGGTGCTTGTATTATCGTTGCAGAGTTTATTATTTCCGGAAAGGAAACTGAGCTTTTTTTTTTTTTGAGAACAGGAAACTGAGCATGTTGATGCTCACGCTTGGTGCTTGTGTTATCATGGCAGAATTTATTTATTTCCCGAAAGGGAAAAAGGTGGGGCATCTGCATCTATTGATGCTCACGCTTGGTGCTTGATTTATCATTTCAGAAATACAAGTACCGTTTACAATATACTACTTCCTCCATTTGGAAATAACTGTGGCGACCTGTATTTTGAAAAAAAAGAGTACTCGAAACTTTTCAACCCGAAGATACCACACCTAGTTGGATATCCAACAACTATCATGGCCGTCGATTTTGCATCTAACGAACGATATGATTTCTACTAATTGATGTATTGATAAAACATATAATCATGTTAATATGTGATTCTATTTTTTTACACATGTCTGGAGATTTACTGTTAGTACATGAATCTAAAAAATAAATTTCATAAATCTGAAAATTATTGATAATGTAATGATATTTGAAAATTATTTGATAATTTTTGCACGGATCGTAAAGGAGTTGGACGTCCCAGATAAGCGGGGGGACATCCAACTAGGTGGGGAGTTGCATTTTCCGAAACTTTTCCATCTCAACCCGTAGTCCTTTATCTGGTTCATCTTGCTATGTCTCTCTCCCCTCCACCTTACCTCCCCTCGCCGCACTCCCCTCCAGCATCCCACAGCATACCAAAAATGTTGGACCATTTGGTCAAATAAGGCGGTGAATAGCTGGTTCCTGTGTTGGTGAGGTCAGATCCAGTGGCTGCGAGGCCAGACGCACCGGATCCGGACCACCACCAACACAAGATGGGGGTCGCCCCGGCGTCGTGGCCCTGGGTTGGTGGCTTGCAACCCACTCAGAGAGAAGATTAAGGTGGCGGCGAAAGCAGAGGTGCGGATACAGCCTCAGCACCGATGACTCACCCATCCCCATCGTTGGTCAGCATCCTCTCCCCCACCCCCTCTCTCCACCATGTTCTACCGATCTGGAGTTGTTTAGCAAGTTTGAGTTATTGAGTAGGTCAAAATGTTTGAGTTTTGTATAGTAAATTTTGATCTGCAAGTAACAACATGTTTTAATTAACTTAAGTGTTGAAGGTAGAATTGTGTGGAGTAGTTATATCAGTTCATCATGTATTATTTGTGTGGATTAGATATTGATCTTGATAATATTGTGTGTAGTAACATGGTGATATTGAACTTGATAATAACATACTTACATTGATCTTGATCTTGTTTTAACTCTGAAAGTAAAATGCAGTGAACAATGGCATGAAAAATTCAGTGAATTTTGCTCAGTTAATTTCACATGCAATTGAACACTAAACACTTGCTTGCAAAAATCACTGAATTTTGCTTGCAAGTGAACACTTCAGTGTTTCTTACTCCAATTGGATTTATTAGCAGTCTTGCGACCGCGTAGCATCTGATTGAGTGAAGAAAGGGGAAAATATATTTTGCCCACAATTATGTTGTAAGAAGCAATTGATTATTTTATACACAATTAGCCTTGCAAATACTCCTTGCACACAATTTAGGAATATTTTACACATCCTTGCAAATACTCCTTGCAAGTACTCCTATTGTATACTCCATTTCTTCCTTTTCCTTTCTCTATGCATTTCTTTATTTTCTCAACCTTTCCCTCTCCTCAATTATCTTCTTCTATAAGGGTCGGGCCAAGGGTTGTGCAAGTAGCTCGGGCGTGCAAGATAGAGCGATCGGCAGTCTTCCTTCTGTCTGCGGACATTCTTTCTTATTCCTTCTCCTTGTTTCATAACCTCTATCATACATGACTGGAGTGTCAAGAAGCTTCCAGCTAGTTAGCTTGTCGGCCTCGTAGTTCTGATATTCTTCTTCCACATATTTTATGAATTGGCTAGTATCTTTTGGTGCTCTTCAACCATTTAGGGACTGCCCGAAGAAGCATAGGTCCAGGAAATTCATGTCCTACTGTTTAGATCTGTCTATACTACGTCATGTAGAATAATCTCGTCATTACGAAGAACATGCAGTCTAGCATTATCCTATTGGATAAAGATGGTGTTTCATTCATCTTTGTCAGACAACAAGTTTTTGGATAGCAGGATCCAATTGCTCGCACATTTGTTCTCTTATGCATCTCGGGTCACTGTCAATCTTTACTATTAAATGGAAGTCTGCGGTCGTGATGGTACATTCGTGGTACGTCTGTAGATGCCGAGGATTTTGCTCTCGGCATTGTGGCCCTGGACGGCAATGGCGCTCGCTATTCGCTGCATCCTTGTAATCGTTGAACTTTGTCTCTCTTCCTACTTAATATAATAACGTGCAGATCTCCTGCGGGTTCTCTAAAAAAAACATTCGTGGTACGTCCGTACGTCGTGGTCTGCCGATCGTCTGCGCATCGGCAGAAAAATTAGCGCCAACAGGTGGGGCCAAAGTGCATCGCGAACACCGCAACGCGCTCCGGACAGAGATCAGGTGACATGCATATGGCATGTCACGCTGTAACATGCGCCACCATATCGACCATCTATTCCTCATCCAACGGCCAGCGGCAATCAAAATTTATACATAAAAATAAAATATTTTTAGAAAAAATTGAAAAAATTCCAGTAAGTAGCAAATGGTCCGTTCTGTATTTTGACAAAATCTCGCATCATTTGGATAATTAATTTGGCGTTAATTAGCTTTTCATGTTTTTATCTTAAAATTCTATTAACTCATAAAAGAGTTATCCAAATGCCACGAAAATTTCACAGAACCAAAATCGGATCATATACAGTTTACTGGAATTTTTTCAATTTTTTCTAAAAATATTTTATTTTTATGTATAAATTTTGATTGCCGCTAGCCGTTGGATGAGGAATAGATGGTAGATTTGGTGGCGCATGTTACAGCGTGACATGCCATATGCATGTCACCTGATCTCTGTCCACGCGCTCCTGCCATCGCCTAGGCCTAGCGGCCCGATCTGAGCCGCCGCCGCCGCTGTCCTCGCCAACTCCCTATCCCTGGCGCCTCCGCTAACAGGTCATAGCGCAGCCATCGCGTCGAGCACCGCCTGTATTGTGCTGTCGCGCTCGTCGCGGAGGAGGGCGCGATCCCGGGGCGGCTGGAGGGGAGCGGGCGGTGTGGTGACGGAAATCGGTCGTGGGCATGGTGATGCGGCCATGGTTGGTCGTGCTGGTGCCGGGCGACGGCGGCTGGTGGCCTGGCGCGGAGAGGATGCCGGGGGCCGTGGTGGTGCAGACGGCGAGGAGTCGCCGATGCCGGCTCTCCCGGAGATGGCGACCACATGCCCAACTTCGATTCCGCTGTCCTGGTGTCGCTGGCGGCGGTGATCCATGCTGATTGTGCCGGAGATGGCGACACGGGCAGGAGGAGCGCATATTGAGCTCTTCCGGAGCGGCTCCATGCCGCCCGCCGTCGAGGGCGCCATGGACATGACGGACGGAAGCGGAACCCTCCGTCCCTCTCCCCAAGGCCGACCAGCATCCTCTGCTCCATTGAGCCCCCAACTCGCAGTTCCGTTCCGCATCCACGGAAGGGCATCGGCCGGTCGCGGCGTTCAGGGGCAGTGAGCAGGGCGTCGGTGTGCCTCGCCCATCACCACTGGAGCTATGGAGCTGCAGCAGGCAGGTGATTTAGACTCGAAAATTTCTTTTCTTCAACCCTTTTCTTTCTCTCTTAGTAATTGGGCTTATGCCTTGCGTGTGATTTTACCATCGATTAGTTCATGACCTTGCAGTAGTCAGCTAACTTCGTTCGTGTGTGGAAGCGAAGGTGGTAAGAACTGTTACCAAGAACGTATGTGCGGTTGTGCTTGACTGTACTAATTCTCCAGATTTCAGAACCATAAGTAAATAATTTTTTTATTGATCAATTTGTGGCTGTTGGACACTTCGGTATCAGGAAGTGTCTGTTGTTGAATAATTTGGCGACGCACGTATCTTGTATTTATCTTTGCTCTTTGCCCCTGTCCACTGTCTTACATAACTTGTTCAGTCTGTACTCGGCACATTTTTCATTATCCCAACATGTCCCTTGGGTTGGGTATCCTATTTTAGCTTTTGCACTGTCTCCGGACTCTGTATTCCAGTGAGATATGTATTTCTTCTTCCACAGTTGCGCATCAGTGCTTATCGTCAGCTACTCTTTGGCATATGCAAGAGTTCATGTTTCTTGTTTAAATTCTGGTGGATGCAAATTTCTTGATGTTTTGAATTTATATCTTCCGTGTCAAAACTTAAGCCAAGACTGATATCTAAAAGCTACTTTTATTGTATATGCAAGCAGACATGCAAGGATAGCAGATATTGACATCTAGGTTCAGTTTCACCTTCGGAGCACATATCCATGGCATGGCCATTTAAGACCTTTGATTATCTCATATATATGAGTGAATTTATGGGGGTAAACAATTAAAATATTTCATATCCACTTATTTGTTTGGAGAATGATAATATCGACCTTTTTTATAGTGCAACTAAGTTATATTATCCAGATCAGTTCATGTTCGTTTTTGTTTCGTTCTTCACTTGAAAAAATTAGTCCTGTCAATTGATCTTGGCCAAGGAAACTTTGAACAATAGAGAGATGTATTATTTCAAATCTGTGAAGTGGTTGTTCGTGTAATATGTCAGAAATTAGGAATTTCTTTTGTTGATTGATCTCAATAAGAGATTCAGTATAGTAATAGTTACTTGGATAACTATATCAGAAATAACTCATTTGTAATCCAGATGTGCAGTTTGAGCTAACGAAAGCAACTTGGAAAGACTTAGTATTATTTTCCTTGGCTGTTTTAAACATGTTGGTCCCTGTCTTTCTCTTTAAACATGTTAGTATATATCTCATATATATGTTGCTGTTTTAAACATGTTAGTATTATTTTTTATAGTGCCAAGTTTGGTTTCAACCGTCACTTACCTGACGTGGTGGAAAGTTCTGGTACAAGATATATGCACACTCTCTCCGCTTTATTGTTGTGTTCACTTTTTTCTAAATTTGATTAGGTCGAACTTCTAACAATCTAAGTGACAGTTCAAACAAATATGTAACCGGTATGTTCTTGTTCACTCAGGCAAATATGAGGACGACGACCCAGGTCAAGTCCATATCAGTGAACGTTGAGGAGATGGAGAAATTTACCATAGGTAGAGAGAGGAAAGAAAATCACTGGAGAATGACGAGGGGATCACCAAGGTGTAGTCACCGGTGTCGATTGACGGCGGGGTGGCGGCTTGAATTTAAAAACGAGTCGACAGTGATGGCAGTTTGAATTTAGAAACGGAGCCCGTCGTGGTCTTTGCGGAGTGCAAGGGAAAAAGGATCGAGAATCAGTGCCAGGATGAATCAATGGTGGTGAGCGCTGGAGAAAGAGAATCTGGAAAACCGAGAGAGACTACCGCGTCCAGCTACGTATTGAGTATCATTGTATGGTTGTGTTGGTCAAATACGACACATAACATAATCACACATGTGTGTAAATACTGAAAATTGTATTTCTGGCAGGTTCTGTTCAGAGGTATTTGGAACTTTGACTATCCTCATAAAGTTCACCACTTTATGTGTCGGTCTGCCCATAATAGTCACCCTCTGCTGATGAACATTATTTGGAGAAGTATTGACCTGGATACCCTATGTTCGATATGCCACCAGTACTGTGAAGATGGATGTCATTTGTTTTTGCAATGCAAAGAGGCAAAATAGAGTTGGCATTCTCTCTGCTTCTTTATGAGGTCATAATTCAGTTGCTCCTTTGCACTTAGCCTTTGAATATTTAGCTGTGGTTTCCTGCTGATTTGGTGCTCATGGCATGAAGAAATAAGGATGAACATGTTGGAGTGATAACTATTCCATACAACAATTTTAACCTATGTTAGATTGGGCAGTGGAGGAAGGAGAATAGACATGGGTTTGTATCGACTCTACATGCTTCAAAATAAACAAGGACCACAAAACTAGATAGATCTTTGGCCTCGCATCATGTTTCCGATGGCGACTCATGGCGATTATCCTTCCCGTGCTACACCGAGTACTTTACACGCTGTGGCGGCAAACTCTCAAAGAGAAATGGAGTAGTCATTCTCGGGCGCGTGAGCGGCAAGACGATGGCGAGCATCGGTACCGCTGAAATCCGTAGCAACGCACGGGCATTCAGCTAGTGATTTTAATTCGAGAGTCCCCCTTTCTCTTTATTGACTCTTTCTGACACAGCGGGAGTCTCTTTGACGAAGGCCCAAGTAACAATCGTGCGATCAAATGTGACAACCCATCTTCACCATATCTTGGCTTTGCCACGACCGTGAGTAACATCACCTTTCCAATGACATATCCTTATTTTGCATGGTGCACAAAGGTTCAGGTTCTTCACGGAGTAGGCAAGGCCGCTCTTATTGCCCAGGCAAACAAGGCGACCTCTCGTAGGCCCCGAGAGGAGGAGGAGGGCCCACATAGTAAATATATTAAAATATATATATTAAACTTAATAAACATTATTGAATATATTAAAATAAATAAATTCTCGTTTTATTGGAGAAGGTCTATAGCATTAACCATGTATCATGTAGAAGCAAATAAATCAGATCGGTGACGACATGTTCATTAGGTTGTACTAAAATCTATGCTAACAAGATTGCCATGTTTAATATCATACAAGACATTTTATTTATAAACTGGCGGATGGACTTGTATAAGCTTGATGATAAAATGCGATATTACAAGTACTAAAATAATTAAATTCTACATCTACTAGCAGAATCATCACCATTTTCAGTTTGTTAATTATAATTACAAGCGGTCTATTGAAATATATGTGGCATGCACAAATTTCAACTTACACATTTTACCTAAGAAATATTAGTTAAGAACCATGCTAATAATTTAGTTTATTCTAGAATTTTTACGAAGTCATATACTAGAAAACACAACTAAGATATTTGTTAAGTCATAACTTTAGACATTTTTATTATGAATACTTAAGTGCAAATTATATAGTTTATAATATTTTTTCGAACATAATTTGAAAACAAAATTTGTTTTAAACTACAATTCAACTTTAGTACAATCAAATTTATTTGAATATATTCAGTACAATATATAAAAAGGAACAATACAACAAAACTTTAGTAGCATTTATATATGGTCAATATTACAAATAAACAATAGAGATTTATTGTCGCTAATACTATAGTATATGCAAAAGTAATTTCAATAAAGTTTAAATTTAGTATAGATTATAATATTTAGTTTGGCCCGGGCCTTAGACTAGCCATAGTGGGGGTATCATAGCTAGTATCATGCATGCCATGTTGGCAAAAATCTGATGTGGCACCACAATTAATGAGAAAAGAGATGATAGTGGTATCTACCTATGTTACGGTATCATGACACGTAAAACAAGAAACTTTAATAGCAAGTAAATCTTGTACACATATTTGTATTGAGATTCTACAAATCAATAAATAAAGTGTGGCTATGATACTACTATATGATACTATGCATTATAGGGTAGTATCATACACAAGTATCATATGCATGATACCAATCTATGATACTCCCCACTATGACTAGTCTTATTTGTGCTTGGACCGGCCCTGGGAGTAGGTAGTAGGTATTCTTCTTGTAGCACTGGGAATGGTGCGGTTTTGTATGGGATTTCCGGTGTGGACCCTTGATTGGTTCTGTTTGGGTTGGGTTCTAATGGTTTGAGCAATGGAATGGATCAATGCGGTGTGGGTTTAGACAGAAAACGGACTGGGGCAGTGCGGTGTGGGTTTGAGTCCGATGGTACGCAAACAGGTTGAGCCCACGAGTTGAACCCGCGGTTCCAGTTCACACAGCCACACCATGCTATCGCCAACTTCCCAAGACCAGGCCAGTGTGAGCTTACGCACGGGACGTGGCGGTCGCCGTCGCTCCGCGGCCACGCCTGGTTGCCTGCACCGCCGCAAGGCTGCGGCCCCCGATGTTGTACTCTGGGAAGGAATGCCACCGTGGTTGAGAACCAGGTCGCCGAGCCTCCCGGCGCCGCCAGCGACGGGGCTAACGCTGTATCTCCATTATGTGTTTTTAGTTTCCTGTGTAACCAGCCGTGGCCCATGGATGTGATTTGGTTTAAACCCGCATGCGGCGGGGCGGTTTGGAGGCAAGTTTGCTGCGGGTAGGGTGCTAGAGAGTGTTAGTGGGGTGGGTTGGCATGGGCGTGTGATAATTTGCTTGATGGATTGGGTTGCACTACTAGGAAATAGGCTATCTGTGGCGCACCATTTTAGCTTTCTGTGGCGCATGGTGGGTGCGCCACAGATATCCCGCCACTAATTTTTTTTTCTGTGGCGCATCCGGGAGTGCGCCACAGAAAGCCCAAGATTCTGTGGCGCACCAGGCAGCATTTCTGTGGCGCACCCACCACCATGCGCCACAGAATATTTTTTTTGAATTTCAAAAAAAAGGGGGGCCAGATCTAGATCTGGATCTAGATCTAGCCGCCGCCGGAATTTCGCCGGAATTTCGTCGGAGCTCGTCGAAGGCCGTGTTGCCCGTGGCCATGGTCGTAGGCGGCTTGGCCGGAGGTGGGTGGAGGAGGGGGTCGCCGGAGGTGGGTGGGTGGGTGATGGGGGTCGCCGGAGATGGTGGAGGAGGAAGTCGCCGGGGTGGAGGAGGAGGTCGCCGGAGGACATCGCCGGGGCGGAGGAGGAGGTCGCCGGAGGTGGACGTCTCCCGAGGTCGCCGGAGGAGGAGGTCGCCGGAGGTCGTCGGAGGTCGCCGGAGGTGGAGGTGGAGGTGGAGGAGGAGGTCGCCGGGGTGGTGGAGGAGGAGGAGGAGAGAAGAAGTGGAGGAGAGGAGAGGAGAAGGAGGAGAGATGAGAAGGGGAGAGGAGAAGTGGAGGAGAGAAGGAGAGCAGAGGAGAAGTGGAGAAGAAGTGGAGGAGAAGTGGAGGAGAGAAGGAGAGAAGAGAGGGAGAAGAAGTGGAGGCTTGGGCGGGATTCAAATTTCGAATCCCGCCCAACAATTCTGTGGCGCATCCCTAGTCATGCGCCACAGAATTGTCTTCTCCAAATTTTTTTTGATTTTGTAGAAAAAAAACTTCTTTTCGAAATAACTTTTTACTCTTTTGGAATTTCCTGAATCTGAGAAAAGTTCACCGGTAAACCCGGGTGAAATCGAGCTCCTTTTTTCTCACGATTTTTTTGAGATATTGGATTTTTTCGACGTTGTATGCAAAAGTTATGGCCGTGTCAATATTTTTTTTTCGTTTTTTGCAAAAAGGTCAATATTCATATTTCAAAATTTCTATACCAACTAGGCACTAAAACCTAACTACATGTCAAAGGATTTTATTTTTTGAATTTTTTATCATTTTCTTTTCTTGTATGCAAAACTGAAAAGGCGATCCACAGTGTGTGTGTGTGTGTGTGGGTGGGATTCGAGTGAAAAAAAAATTTGTGCGCCACAGAAAGAACCATTTATGTGGCGCATGGGGTTCCATGCGCCACAGAGAGAGCTCTTTTTTGTGGCGCATGTGGTATATGCGCCACAGAAATGTGTTTTCTGTGGCGCACGTTCCACATGCGCCACAGAAATGTGTCTTTCTGTGGCGCACTCTACCCATGCGCCACAGAAATGTCCCTTTCTATGGCGCATGTGGATTTCGTGCGCCACAGAATTTCAAAATTCTGTGGCGCATGCAAAACTATGCGCCACAGAAATATTTTCTGTGGCACACGTCTATTTGGTGCGCCACAGAATGTGGATCCACCTATAGCTAGTTTCCTAGTAGTGTTGGATTCAATGCGGATTTCTCCCCATTCTCAGTGTGATCTTCTTGCATGTCATATTAAATCACGTTTTATTGATGTGGACCATGTTGTCCATCTCCTCGAAGATAGGCTAGGGAGATGTCAACCACCTCTAATCGAGCATAGAGACGCAAAACTTAAATCTCTGAATCTTTTCAACTAGCTTCAGCAAAGGCTTCATCAGGATTGTGCTCATATCAACTTGTCAGAGTTTAGTATGCATTTATATTTTTTACATTCTTTATGGTGATCAGAAGGGTTATGGCATTACTCAAAACATTAGTGGTTTCACACTTGTACTCGAAACATGTACTCGGTGTTGATATGAGCACACTTGTGCAATTGTACTCAGATTTTAGTATGCATTAATTTAATTTCACACTTGTACTCAATGTTGTGGTGATCAAAAGGCTAGCTTATTGTAATACTCAGAACATGCCTTCTTTGTTCTTATTTTTATTCTTTTAGCAATGAGTAGCAATGCAATGCAATGCACACCTCAGAACTGGAGTAGTAAATTCATGCAGTTAATCAAAGAAAGAGTATCAAATGGCTTGTTTTCAATCAAAGGAACAAGTTTGAAATACAATTCATACTCTCTTGCACTTTCAACAGCTACTCCTACTAAATTGTTTCTTGCACTTTCAGCATCACCTGAATTGTGACCTTCTTCGGGTTCTTGTTCTTCAGGTTAATCTTGACCTGGGTCTTCGCCTCCAGATTAATGAGTGTAACCAGACTCTCTTCTTGTTGACTTGCGTAGCCGGGGTTGACGATGAGTTTTCGGCGCTGTCGGAGAGCTAAGATCTGGCTCTCCTCATAGACGTGATGTTCGGTGAGGTGTTGGGTGCGGCGACAGGGGTGGGGGGAGGCGGTGGGCGTGGCAATCTGCAGCCCCTCCTCGAAGGTGCTGGGCATGGCGATGTACAACACGACCTCGAAGGTGTTGGGCGCGGCGACTCATGGATGTGGCGATACGTCTTTTCTGCATGGCCATTTTAAATCATAATTTACCTATATTCATTGATATTTTCCATATTATGATGTAGTTCTAATGTTTTTTCCTCTTATTTGGCGTGATTTACAATTAAGGTGGGAAAACACCGTAAGTCTGGAAACATGAGTAAAAAACCCGAAGAGAAGGCCAATTTCCAGCGCTCAATAAATACAAAGAAAAATAAAAAATCTGACGGACAAGAAGAGGTAGGGAGCCAGAAGATGGGCTCACCTAGTGGCTCGCCTCCCGACACCCCCTCGCATATAACCTTTCCTTGACCTTAAACTTAGAGGAGAAACTTTGCATAATTTTCTGCCATCGTCTCCCGGGGGAAACGAGACAGAGATATAGAGCTCTCCGACAGGCAGATTCCTATCGGGGAAACTTCCCTCCTAGAGGGGGAAAGCAAAGGTATCTTCATCGTCATCACATCGTGCATCAGCGGGACCATCATCGCCATCATTAGCACCATCTCACCACTGTCTCCACATAGTACTGTTGTTCAATCTTTGAGCTATAGCTTGTGTTTAACGTTGGGAATTACTTGTTGGTGTTGATTACCTTTTGTAGTTAATGCTTAGAAGTTTTATCGGTGAAAGATTGTTTTTTCAGATTGTTAACCATATATTCATCTCCTCTTATCATGATCTATATGATGTCCCGTGAGTAGTTTGTTTAGTTCTTGAGGACATGGGAGAAGTCTTGTCACTAGTAATCATGAGAATGTGAAATGTTTAATGTTTTGATACTTATGTTGTGGTGTTATTTCTCTAGTAGTGTCATGTGAATGTCGACTACATGACAGACCTTGATGGGCCTAGAGAAATGCATTGTGTATTTAGTTTGTCTATGATGGGTTGCAGAAGTGACATAATGCCTAACCCTAGTTTCAAACTATTGCATGAGTGAATGTTTGAGCTCTAGAGTTTAATGTTATGGTTAGATTTATTTCAGTAACTCTCTTCTATTTGTGGATGTTTGCGAACAGAGTTTAATCATAAGTATGTTTCTGATCCAAGTAAGGGCAGTACATTAGCATAACATAGGTTCTCTCACACAACACTTATGAAAACAATGAAAGTTAATCGTTTAATGTTGATGAAAGTAACTTCACAATATTCCCTTTTGTCCTCAGGAACGTCTTAATCTCCATAAAAATCACAACATGATTGTACTTAGCTCAAATAAGGATTGGGCCACTTGTTGTCGCATTACTATGTTGCTTTTGTTCACTTGCTATTAAATTCCTTGTTGCTTTTAAACCTCCTACAAAATTTTATTGCAATGTTTTAAGTGAAACCTTGCTGAAATTCATTGACCAATACCTTCTTCTTCTCATTGGGTTTGACACTCTTACTTATCAAAAGGATTACGATAGATACCCTATACTTATGGGTCATCAACTCACCACGTGGATGGAGCTCACCTAGAGCAGAGGGACGACGGCGGGAGCTCCCTGGCCTGGAGCATAGGCTGGCGGGCTGGAGCTCGCCCGGAGCAGAGGGACGGCGGTGGGAACTCCCCGGAGAGGAAACAACGATCTGGGAGGGAGCTCGCCAGGTCAGGGAAGCGGCACGGTTTGGGAGGGCCTGGAGCAGGGTAGCGCGATTTGGGAGGGCGGGGCGAGGAGGGTGGGATCACGAGATGGGAGGAGCTATGGCGAGGGGCCTGAAGCAATCTGGAGGGGATCACACTTGTGTGTGTGTGTGGGGGGGTGGGGGGGGGGGGGGGGGTGGGCTGGAAGGGGATTTGAACCGTGGAGGACTTAATTGTAAAATTGACACCAGTTAAAAAAATTGAAGTCACTGCATCGGTGGCATGTTAACGGCAAACAGCCATGCCCTGGGCTATCTCTTGGAGACCTCATGTACAGAAGATCATCGTACATGCGAAGGGTGAGGACAAAAGGAATTGAACTCACTCGAACATGTTATCTTTCTGGCCTTGTGGTAGTCCCTCTTCCATCCCGGCCATCAAAACAAAACAGAGCGCACCTCCTCTGCTACCGGCACGTCGTGGGTGTTCACATCGGAGCAAAAATGCCACTGCGCTGAAAAATGCATTGTGCGCTCCAAGTGGTGGCCTTGCAGGGATCACCACTGCAGACGACGATGATTTCTTACCAGTACCAGTACTAGTTTACGACAAATGTATGGTGGTACTTCGTGAAGGTGTTGCTTCTTGAAGGTGTTGCTTGGTACTCGTCGCTTCGGTGCTAGGAGTGTGGTGGTACTTCGTGGAGAGGGCGCAGCGGTTACGGGTCTCCGTCGTTTAGTCGATCCGCCTTTGTCTCCATTTTGTTTTCCTTGTTTTTTCTCTTCCCCTTACTTTGGGTGTATGTTTGCTGCCGCCCCAGCATTTCGAAACTGTTGGTTGTATCGGGTGGTTGCTATATTTATATAGCGGGGCTACGGCCTATTTCGCCTAGTTTACGACAAATGTTGAAAGTGGCAAAAGATACATTTTTCTGATGCTGGGCAGCTGTTAATACAGATTCCTAGTTGGCTATATATAAGCTGCTGCTTCTGCTGCACAACATATAAATAATAAGTTACAAGAATGATTCGCAGATGACTTGAGCCGGAGGTCGAAAACCAGTATCAGTTCTGAGGCGCGCTCTATGATCCTGTACAATCGTGTTGCGTCCCAAACATTTTCCTATGTACCCTATACTCTTGGACGACATAGACCAAAAGATTTACTTTGATCTAGACTTCAGTTCATCGGGCCTCGGTTTCTCTGTCTTCTGAAACGATCCATGCAGCTGCAGAAGCAAAGAATTGCTCACAACAAAGATGGAGCTCAGGGCCATCAGTCCTCCTGCAAGACGCGCACATCAACAAGACGGTGTCATTATTAAAGTAAGGTCCACTAATACGACGGGGTGCAATAAAAAACCATGGAGATCCCCTCCACTACATAAACATTACCTGAAAGAGACGGTGTCATGGCGAAATCAAATTGAGGTAGTAGTGCTCCAGCCGCAACGGGAATGGCTACTATGTTATATGCCACTGCCCAGGCCAAATTCTGGTGGACTTTTGCCATAGTTGCTTTAGACAGCGATAGGGCATCTACAACCTGTGCCAGACAATGTTCCCACTTATCAATGCATTGTGCCATTAGAATTAGTCTGGTAAAAATCAGATTGAGCAGAATTATACCTGAGATAATCTGTTCCCTAACAATACAACTGAAGCTGCATCACAGGCAGCATTCTCTTTTGAGTGAGTTCGCATAGCTATTCCAACATTAGCAGCTGCCAAAGACGGCGCATCATTTATTCCATCACCAACCTATGCAATAAGCAAGTAATAGTTCACTGTCATTTGAAACCGATGCAGTAGAACACAGCATGTTTAGTAAAAAAAGGTTATAAATACAGCCTTATTAATGGCCAAACTGGAACTTCCATCATACTATCTGCAAATGATGGATTTTGTCATGCTTTAATTTTTTAGCTATGTGATGAACTTGGATAATCTTTTTTTTCAAATCAGTAAAAATGATTATTTTATTTTTACCACAAGCATCTTTGGTAGCCCATAAAGAAGTGACCATTTGAAAGTATTATCAGTAGAACACGGCAATATTACCATCGCAACTCTACGCCCTTCCTCTTGCAAAGTTGATATAATGCCTGCCTTTTCTTGCGGGGAGAGGGACGACTTTCTGTTTTCACTCCTGATTCCAACAGTTTTCCCAATGCCTTCCACTGCTTCTTTCCTGTCTCCTGATAATATGTATGTTGTAATTCCTTCCTGCTGAAGCCTGTTGATTAACCAGAATCGGAATGTCAGTTGCACAGGCTGCAGTACTAGAATTGATATGCCTTTTACAAAAAAATAATTATAGATACTTCCTCCGATCCAAAAAATGAGTCGCACGTTGTACCTAGCAGTTGTACTAGCTAAGTTGTTTTCTCCCGACCATTTTAATGGATCGGAGGGAGTATATGACTGTAAGAGATGCAGCTCGCACGACAACATAAAAATAGCATTTGCAACATCTGACGTTCTAGCAGTACTATGGCAGAGCATTAGAGAACAAATAAAAATTTAAGTTCCAAAGTAGCAATATTATGACTTTTGAACATCTTGTCAGTTAGGAAAAATATCGCAGGGACAGATACATTTACAATGCAAATGATATCTCCAGTAAATACCTGTCCACAGTTGACTTTGCGTCATCACGTAGAACATCTGAGATAGCAATAGCACCTATTATTCCTTCTCCTTCACGGCCAATATAAGCAATTGATTTTGACTGATTTGATGATGATGCCTCACTAGAAGACACAAACTCTAGGCGATTTCTGAGATCTCTCAGTTCAGCTGGCGATGCCTTGGTTTCGAAGCGATTATGGACCCAGTCTAAAGTACCTACTGCAACCAAACGCCCATCTACTTCAGCCAAACAGCCAAAACCAGGCTCTGTAAGCTGCCCACTTGTAGTTGGAATATCCACTTTGAGCAGTTCAGCCTCCTTCATTATAGCATTTGCAATAGGATGCAAAGCTGTGTTCTCCACTGCAGCAGCAAGACGAAGAATCTCCATCTCCCCATATGCCAAGGAAGCAATTGAAGTAACAACTGGTTTTCCTTTCGTCAGCGTTCCTGTCTAAGATCGTATCGACGCTAGTTGTAATACGGATACATAAATTTGCTTGAAAACAATAATAAATGAACTAATATACCTTATCAAGAACAATTGCATCTATCCCAGCCAAACGCTCCAAAACATCACCTCCTCTAATAAGTAGCCCTCTCTTAGCACCTAGTTTAAGATAAAAGTTAGTCACAGGGTGTTATAAGCTCATAAGGACATACAATTAAATAAGAGTTGCTACAAACAAGTACTGGAAATGGTTGACACATTTTTTAAAATATGGATGTATCTACACACTAAAATATGTCTAGATATATCCGTATTAAGACAAATCCGTGTCAATCATTTCCGATTGGAGGGAGTACTGAATAGAGGGATACTGAATTAATGACATTTATGAAAATAAACTATAATCGTATTTATGCGGTACAAAAATAATACGACATGTTGTCCCATCAAACATTGAGACCAAATGGATACAAACATGTGGACAAAGAAGTTACCCAGGGAAGTTCCTATTAAGATAGCTGTAGGCGTAGCTAACCCAAGCGCACATGGACATGAAACAACCTGCAGGGTGTAAATTATTAGACTGTAACAAATAAGCAAAGATGCAGTTCTTGAGACTGAGCTATGTAACAGCTGTTGGGCGGTCAACCACACCTCCAAACTGGATCGATAATATTGAGATTTCAGGATGTTTTGCGTGTGCAGTGAGCCAAAATCAGTTTTAAGAATGTTTCAGTGAGTTACCTACGGTAGTCTGGTTATGCAAATTTGTCCCAGGTGTCCAAAAGTAAATTTCAATCCATTACTTTGGAAGGCTTAGCTTAGGAGAACTGTAGCAGGATTACTTACTAGCACATCCACTGCAAGCTTCAAGCTCAAAAGCAACGAGTCCCCATCAGGGCCAGAAATATCATTTAGAAGAACCTCTGGAAATATGTGTGCCCATGTAGTACCTTAGGATGCAGAGAAAAAGGTTAGAAAAACATCATTATATAGCTTCTGCGATGTTTGTATACTTTTCTACGAGAAAAAAAATAAAAGGAGAAATGGACCAGACCAGAAAGTGAAAGTCGCCGCAGACAACGTCATAACAGTATACACAAATGGCCCTGCATTGAGTCTGCAAGCCGTTGAACAGGGGCTTCACGAGCTTGCGCATCCTCAACCTGCTCAGGGACAGTATGAATATAGTTACAAGAAAATTCCCTTTTACTAAAATAAAAATAAATAGTTCTGTGCATGTGTACCAACCATACGGACTATCTTGGCAATTGTTGACGATGGTCCAGTAGTTGTAGCTTTGATCTTTAGAGGCCCATCCTTTAAGATAGTCAAAACAACGGATTGTTAGATCAATTTAGCAATCAAGTTCGAAAGAGAGAGAGAGATTAAATGAGTGAAAAACACATTATAATGATTTCACTGAAGTATGTCTACTTAAAAAGACACTGAAAATTAATCAGTACATAAGAAATTAAGTGAAGAGCTTATAAAACTCAATTAAAATTCTTGATGAAATTTGCCACTTACTATGGATGGGAACATACATATGACACAGAGGTCAGCATTAAGTAATTAAATCACAACCGATTGGCACCATGCAGTGGAAACGAGACAAAATAAAATAAATTATCAGGCTTTCTGGCAGAAAGCTATTATGTACATACCCAATTCACAGTTCCAGAAAATACAGGACGCCCTATTTCCTTGGCTACTGGCAAGGATTCTCCAGTAAGCATTGATTCGTCAACAAAACTTGATCCCGCAATGACATTTCCCTGCAAGAATAAGCGTCAATGGTCCATAGAACTGTCACCTAATTCTATTCAACCACAAGCTGATGTATAAAAATAAGCAACAGAAATGACGAGTGTGTATATTTACAACCACTAGTACCTCCCAAGTAAAGGATTAGGACATCCTTCAAAGATTTTAACTCGTCTTATAGGATATAACAATATAAAAAACGTTTGACGACATTTTGCTCAAAACAATTAGGTAGAAAAACATACAAATTAAAGTATGTGAAAGTAAGAAATGAGAAATAACTGGAGATGGCAAACTTTTACTAATAAAAGTATGTGTCTTAGAAGAACTAATAATAGAAAAGGAAAATAGAGTCGCCTTTGAATGATCTTTAGTACCACGGCAAAATTAATAACCATACAGGGACTCATCAAATTTAGAGTTTGTAGTAATCAAATAAATAATTATATGACTGCATTGTACGATAAAACAAAACCATGGTCTGACTTCTTACATCCACAGGAATAGTTTCTCCTGGAAGAACCAATATCGAGTCTCCAACACGGACATCATCGACAGGAACTTCAACTGTGATTGCATCCGAATTCAAAATGCCATCTGAAGAAGGGTCATCACTTGAGGATGTAACAATTAACCTCGATTGAGGAGATAAGAGTGACTGCCATAACATTAAACATAATTAGCTGCCAATATATCGGTCATATTGGCGAATAAGACATAGATTGTTAGATATAGTACTTGCCTACGCATCAATATTTTTCAATAGTTTATACAGATTCATCAAGTTACCAACTTCGTATTTTCTATTTCTAACACATTTCCATAAATGCTTAGATATGTACTTACAATGAGCTCATTCATATCGCTAGATGCCTTAAGCCTAGCACTTTCCTCAAGAGATCGTCCAAGAAGTACAAACCCGAGAAGCATGACCTGCATGCTACAAAACGAATTCCTTCAACAAATTTTCTTGTGAAAAACATAATTGAACTGTTATTTGATCAGCAAGCAAATCAATGGAAGTAAAGTGGGAGAAAAAAATATGGTTCCTAAGCTGAATGATTTACGATATATTGAATGCCTTGTCAATAGTTCAGTCCAACAATGGGATGTTGAGAGTTGACACTTATTTTGTCAAGCGTACACAGATACGAAAGCAACGGCTCCAAGTTTATAAAAGTTCAAACACAATTGCAATTTTCGTGCATCTAAGATTGCTCACCGGTTCATCAAAAAAAGTTGAATTCCACCCCAATTCAGGGTTCAGCAAGGACACCTTCATATGAGAAAATATGTTTTAGTATCTCGGTGAATCTGAACAGAGAAAACGGCCACTATAATTTCACTTACTGCACTAATAGCAAATGCAGCTGCGGACCCGAATCCTACAAGAGAATTCATGTTGGGGGAGCCTTGCTTGAACGCTCTAAGACCATCAAAGAGTATATCTGGAATTACACTGAACACGTTGTGAGAAAGGATAATAAAAATCTGAAAAGCACAGTGCACTACCATCCTGAAAATGACCCAGTTTCAATAAATTCAGTTTTTTTTTTGAGGAAGGAACCGACCCAAAAATACAGGAAACTCAGTACAAACTACACCCAGGTCCAAAGGGAAAAAGAAAATTACAGAAAGACCCAGAAATTTGCACAAAGCCCCCTGAGTCGCCTGAAGAGATCACAGCCGGATCCTCAACGTTCCCCAAGCCTCCTAGCCGAAGATGGAGACGCCGTACCGCTCGCCGGCGGAAGTGGACGCCGCCACACTTTGTAGATAGCCGCAGAAGCCGTCCGCCGCCCGGCGCCGGAACTTGACCTCGAAGATTGAGCACGGCCACAGCAGCCGCTTCCCACCTCCACCCTTCCTCCAGCCGCCACCGCACCAGCCAGGACCACCACCACCAACACCGAGCCACCTCCAGACGCTACTCCCCTCGCCACCAAGGCCGGCCGGAGTAGAAACGTCGACGGAGAAGACCACCACGACCACCAACAGCAAAACCAGGACCCCCACATCCGCCGAGCTCTCCCCTCGCCGCCACGGCCGGCCAGAGAAGCTAGGCGACGTGAGACCCGTGAGGTGGTGTGTTCAATAAATTCAGTTTTCTTCGCACTAGAATAAACAATGGTCCTGATTCGGTGTCATTATTCTGTTGTTTCCTAGGAGGTGTCCCTTCTTAGAAGGAATTAAAGAAATGTCTCTTTAAAACCCACAATATCAAGCAAAAGATCGTGAATCGAAACCGGATACTATACTAAGGAGGAGGAAGAGTTATCGGCATCTTGTGTCAGACAACCTACCTGGTGCTATTAAGTTCTCTGTCATTTCTAGAATCTGATTAGAGATGTGTTAATGACTCTACCAGTCACTATCTGATACGAGCACCAAGAAACGATGTGGAAGCATAAACTAGTGATTTAGTAAACAATATGTACACGAATGCGCAGGATTTTAAATATGTCACCGGGGCAAATATACCTCTTCCAGGCCCAAACAATGCCACCACAGCAATGCCACATTTCACATAGGAGTTGTGCAACAAATCCAAAAATGTCCCTGCATCATGCACACGGCGGTCAGGTAAGAATTCAGTTGCATGAGCATCAGTGACAACTTGAGATCACGCTATCGTGTCAAATCTTGTGGTCTCAGCTCACCGTGGCCGATGTGGATGCCGATCGAGTGGAGGAGATGAGACGCATGCGAGCCGCAGCAGAGCGCGACGAGCGTCCACGCGAAGGCGACGCGCCCTCGGCTCCGCGTGAGGAGCTCCGACTTCCGGGCGGCCATCTCCTTCCACTTGCGAGCGCTCTCCGTTGCCCCCGCGGCCGCGCCCCCTCGCCGCGCCGTCGACGGGAACCCGCACTCCGTCAGCCTCGCCGCCAGCGCCTCCCCAGCACTAGGCGCGGGCGACCGAAGCCGTACGGCCGCCGACTCGGCGAGGAGGTTGACCGCCACGTTCTCCACCCTTGCGTCCGCGGCGAGGATGGACCGCACCCGCGCCGCGCAGCCGCCGCACATCATGCCGCTGACGTCGAGCAGCACGGTGGCGCTGGCTCCCTCTTCCGCCACGGGGACCGCATCGACGGCGCTCGAGGCGGAGGGGTCGGCCGTGGCGCGGGGCGTGGCCGCTTGTAGGCCGCGCGGGGTGAGGTAGAGGCGTTGCTGGGAGGCGGGAGGCGAGCGGCGGGTGTGCGGTAGCCGGAGGCGCTGGGGGAGGAGAGGATTGGCATTGGGAACTGGGAGCGGACGTGGAGGAGGGAGCAGACGCCGGCGGTGACGGTGGCCATGGAGGCGACCCTGAGGCCAGAGGCCGCGCCGGGACGAGAGCCAGCCGCTTAGGGTTTTGCGCCGTGGAGTGAGGAGGAGGCGGCCATGGAACGCGCCCGAGCAGAAGACTGGTAGGTGCGGCGATGGTGCCTGGTGGTGGTGGGAAATGGAGGGGAACGGAGGAGTGGGCGAGTGGCCGTGGTGAAGTGCTCGTCGGGATTTAAGCTTGAACAGGACGGTGACATGGACTTCTCGGAGGTGATCAGTAATCACCCATCCAGTCGTCCATCCTGGATGGATTTGGATTTTCTGGACGGCGATCCATGGGAGCGTTTGGAAGCTTTCGCTGTGGAAAACGTGGTGGGTGTTGTCCTTGGGAGACATATCGGACTCGTGCCACACGAGAGCATTGGCCATCGGATGGGAATGGGTCGACCCGCCGGGTCACCGACCCGACCCAAAAAATCGAGGCCATTGGGCCACACGGGTCGGCCTCAAACCAGATATGGGTCAACGAGACCGGCCTTGAGTGGCCCATTGGGTCTGTAGGGCCGACCCATCTGTAGTCTTATTTCTATTCGTGATGAATTTTAATATATGCTGACATCTAGTAGGAATTGGCTAATTTAAGTGTCAGCATCGTGGATATTTCTAAATATTTATGTTGTATTAAAAAACATAATAAGTGCTCATTTGCACTGTTCCATTACGTCAGTAGCGCTTCTAGGCCAGTGTGATCAGTGTGGGTTTCTAGTTGCATTGGACCCATGCATGCATGATAGGAAAAAAATAAAAATAAAATGAGGTACAACAGTACAGTGTTTGTCCGGAGAGCTTCGTTTCAATCTTGTACATAATTTTTGTAACTCCTCGTACACTACTGATCTACTAGTGTCCTGCCTTAACATTGCTTCTGTGGGCTCTCCCGGCTACTAGCTGTGCATGCGCATACGTAATACATTCTCGTTCGATTTAGTCCAGAGAATCGATTCAATTGAGACTAATCTGCTAAAATTTGGGTCGGCCCTGAATACCCATTGGGCCAGCAAAGTCACTTACTTATTTGAAATGGGTCGACCCGTGGCCCCTCAAAATGGCCCTAGGGCCACAAGGGCCATGTCCAAGGCCAGGGCCGGGTCGGCCCATTCCCATCCTGAATTGGCCATTATTTCGATCTGCTATATCGGTTCGTCATGGACACAAGCATTCTCACTGGATGTGTCGGGGTTTGACAGATTGACAGTGCTATCATCTTTGTCTAGTCGAAATCATGTAGAGACTAACTTCAAAAGAAGTGTGTTCTCTACACAATAGATGATCTATTAGCATTCTAAGTTTGTACTATGTTTTTTTAATATATATTGTGTTCTATTCCCTTCCTTCAAAAATTATTGTCGTGGTTTTAGTTTAAAATGAAATTAAAATATATGGAACGGAGATAGTATATCGTACCAGATTTCATCTCGTCGTCACACACTTCTTGATTAAACTTTAGTCACCATGTATTTTTATGGCGATTCTCTAGGTCCTCAATGTCTGCCGGGTGGAGGGAGGTTTAGATGGTCCCTCTCTTGTAATCGAGATCTCAACAATCCTTACATCGCATCATATCACCACCCACATGACAATTTTTTATGTTATTTTAGTATTTGTGTGCAACGTTTCATCCTTGTTGGGTCAAAATGTACAAAAGTATCACAAAATTTTGAAAACACCGATGTATAATATGAAGATATGTTGTCATGTTTTTTTTTCCTTTATTTTTTTGGTAATAATTTGGTTGTGTGCACCCTCAATGTCACTTTTCGACGTGGTGTTGTTGCAGAGGTCGGCTATTATATGTATCATCTTGATGCTTTGCTAAAATGTCCTTTGTAAAAAAACGAATATGCAGCAAATCCCCCGCTTGTTGCATGAAATCCCCCCCCCCCCCCCCCCCCCCCCCCCAAAAAATAACTATACGTATGCAACATGGGAGACCAACGTTTTCAGCACCCCAAGAAAACATTTCTATCTCTGAAGCAACATTTGCAGTCGACGCTTAGATTTGTCGCAGCATTTTTAAGCATATGAAAAACACCCATGCATCACCGAAATCCACAAAATGATAAACCTTGTACTGGGGCAAGAAATAATGGATTGCACAACACTTGTAATAGTTACGGTGTCAACCAAGTTTAGGCCTAATATGTATTGGTTCCACACAAATTGCACATTTGGTATACATATATCAAACTAACAGTTGGCAACGAGATGAGCAAAAAAAAAAAACCTTGAGTTCAAGGTGCATCCCATGTTGTGCACCGAGAGACACTAGTCGGAGCAACCGAAGGTGAGTAAGGAGATGGCATCCACCGTTGAACAAAGACTTAAAGGTCGGAAAGCCTCATGACTATGTTCAAAGGTTTGATCAATGAAACTATGGACTGAGAGATACATCCTTGGCGACCGCCAAGTTAAGCTTGTGGGAGACGCAAGAAGCCCTAATCTACAGCCAACCGTAAAACCATTCACAGTAATCAAATCCAACATTGTCTCAATTCATAGAAAGATACGATGAGTTTTATATCACATGACTTCGAGGAGAGAATTGAGTGAGGGCCGATGGAAGAGGTGCACGGATCTCAGCGATGTCAAGAAAGTGGTCGGGAGGAAACAATGTGTTATACTCCCTCTGTTTCTAAATATAAACTGTTTTTACAGATTCCAATACAAATTACAATACAAATTACACACGGAAGAAAATGAGTGAATCTACACTTTAAAATACGTCTATATACATCTATATGTAATCTGTATGGGAATCTCTAAAAACACTTATATTTAGAAACAAAGGGAGCAATATTTTTCGAGATTGCAATGTGATATATTTTAAGCAGTATAATTTTGTTTCTTTTCTGGCAAATTGTTTATGTTCCCTTTGAGAATTTCTCCAAATTATTTAAAACTAGTTGTACAAGGGCTAAAACCTATGAAATCCCTAATATCTCGTGTGTCGAACGTTATCCCTAACCTCTCGGCTCGTCTGCCATCCACGTCTCCCCGGCGTCTCCGCTCCAACTCATCCAATGGCCTCGCCGCACGCCGACCCCGCACCGGCGCCGCCCCTCCTGCTCGCCATACGCCACATCCCCTTTGCCGGAGCCCACAGGGCGCGCGCGTTTCCGTCCCCGGACCTCGCCCCACTCGCGCGCAGCCTCGACGAACTCGCGGCCGCGGCGGCCGCCCACCCGCTCCTGAAGCCGCTCTTCGACTTCCACCACCACCTCTCCACCTTCTCTCAGGTACGCAGACATCCACTCCCTCGTCGAGCCCGACCAAAACCGCACGAGGATGGTCTAACGCCGTAGGCCCACCCGATGTGTGAATGAGCAGAGCAGGAGGCAGAGGATGGTGGCGATGCGGCAGGCGGCGTGCCCTCTGGCCGGCAACGGCGAGGGCTGCTTCGCGGCGGTTCTGGGCGGCTCCGTGGCCGGGATGGTGGTGTCCAACGGCGTCAACAGCTTCCTCAGCCTCTACAACACCGTGCTCGTCATCAGGCTCGTGCTCACCTGGTTCCCCAACACGCCGCCGGCCATCGTCTCGCCCCTCAGGTACACACACTGCAGAACACATTGTCCCAGTAGCAGTACAATCACGCGTCAGACCCTAAGGCCAAAAGAAAGCAACAAGAGGACATCACATTCCTAGGCATTTTGAGCTGCGTCAGATGGATGATTCAGAACAACAAATTTTAATTTGGTTACTGCCACTTAGTGCTAAGCTATCACGAACTTCTCTTAATTAGAATGGAGACGAAAGATTGCAAAAGCAGAAAAGCTTTTCCCATGACACGTCTCTGCCGATGAAGGAAAGGCTTTAGCCTGACGAAACGCTCGCTGACATTACTTGCTTTGATGAGTTGATTGCTTGGGTGAGCTGATTTCTGAATGCAAATGTTGCTTGTGGCGTGCAGCACGGTATGTGACCCGTACCTGAACCTCTTCCGGGGCATCATCCCGCCGCTCGGTGGCCTGGACCTGTCCCCCATCCTGGCGTTCCTGGTACTCAACGCCCTCACCGGTGCCGGCGCCGCGCTCCCGGCCGAGCTTCCCGGACAAAACGCTGCAGCTGACGAACTCACTGCAAACCAGAGGAAGTGGATGCGGAGATTCCGCTCGGCGAAATCGAAAGAGGCTGATGATGCTCGCTAGACTTCCTGCATTTTTTTCTTGCAATCATTTTGGCATGCGAAATTCCACTGAGGCCCGTCTTCTTTTTCTGAATGTATGTAGAGGAACCAAACTGCTTGACTGTAATGACATGTTTTGGTCTGAGTGATAAGTTTCCCACTTTCTTGATTACATGTGGAAATGAAAGAAAATCCATGTTTGTAGGTAGTCCACATACAAGGGAAACTAAAGATTAATAACACGTGACTTTTGGCTTCTAAATCTGTGTGGATGGAAGTGAACTACATCCTTTTTTTTGCACAGCTCATTTGAACAGGCAAAGCCCTACTGGATCTATACAACTAGCCACTTATGGTCAGTGCAAAATCTTGTAAAACATCCTGGAGAATGACATGACATGTCAGACTTAGATGCTTCTTCGCTGCTGCTTGTTTAGTGCATCCTGAATGGATCCAACACAA
>CAMZMU010000033.1:82827300-82962702 GCA_947311845.1 Poa pratensis | reverse complement strand
AGTTTGTAGTAATCAAATAAATAATGTATGACTGCATTGTACGATAAAACAAAACCATGGTCTGACTTCTTACATCCACAGAATAGTTTCTCCTGGAAGAACCAATATCGAGTCTCCAACACGGACATCATCGACAGGAACTTCAACTGTGATTGCATCCGAATTCAAATGCCATCTGAAGAAGGTCATCACTTGAGGATGTAACAATTAACCTCGATTGAGAGATAAGAGTGACTGCCATAACATTAAACATAATAGCTGCCAATATATCGGTCATATTGGCGAATAAGACATAGATTGTTAGATATAGTACTTGCCTACGCATCAATATTTTTCAATAGTTTATACAGATTCATCAAGTTTACCAACTTCGTATTTTCTATGTCTTAACACATTTCCATAAATGCTTAGATATGTACTTACAATGAGCTCATTCATATCGCTAGATGCCTTAAGCCTAGCACTTTCCTCAAGAGATCGTCCAAGAAGTACAAACCCGAGAAGCATGACCTGCATGCTACAAAACGAATTCCTTCAACAAATTTTCTTGTGAAAAACATAATTGAACTGCTATTTGATCAGCAAGCAAATCAATTGAAGTAAAGTGGGAGAAAAAAATATGGTTCCTAAGCTGAATTGATTTACGATATATTGAATGCCTTTAATAGTTCAGTCCAACGATGGATGTTGAGAGTTGACAATTATTTTGTCAAGCACACAGATACGAAAGCAACGGCTCCAAGTTTATAAAAGTTCAAACACAATTGCAATTTTCGTGCATCTAAGATTGCTCACCGTTCATCAAAAAAAGTTGAATTCCACCCCAATTCAGGTTCAGCAAGGACACCTTCATATGAGAAAATATGTTTTAGTATCTCGGTGAATCTGAACAGAGAAAAAGGCCACTATAATTTCACTTACTGCACTAATATCAAATGCAGCTGCGGACCCGAATCCTACAAGAGAATTCATGTTGGGGGAGCCTTGCTGAACGCTCTAAGACCATCAAAGAGTATATCTGGAATTACACTGAACACGTTGTGAGAAAGGATAATAAAAATCTGAAAAGCACAGTGCACTACCATCCTGAAAATGACGCAGTTTCAATAAATTCAGTTTTTTTTTTGAGGAAGGAACCGACCCAAAAATACAGGAAACTCAGTACAAACTACACCCAGGTCCAAAGGGAAAAAGAAAATTACAGAAAGACCCAGAAATTTGCACAAAGCCCCCTGAGTCGCCTGAAGAGATCACAGCCGGATCCTCAACGTTCCCCAAGCCTCCTAGCCGAAGATGGAGACGCCGTACCGCTCGCCGGCGGAAGTGGACGCCGCCACACTTTGTAGATAGCCGCAGAAGCCGTCCGCCCCCGCGCCGGAACTTGACCTCGAGAGATTGAGCACGGCCACAGCAGCCGCTTCCCACCTCCACCCTTCCTCCAGCCGCCACCGCACCACCAGGACCACCACCACCAACACCGAGCCACCTCCAGACGCTACTCCCCTCGCCACCAGGCCGGCCGGAGTAGAAACGTCGACGGAGAAGACCACCACGACCACCAACAGCAAAACCAGACCCCCACATCCGCCGAGCTCTCCCTCGCCGCCACGGCCGCCAGAGAAGCTAGGCGACGTGAGACCCGTGAGGTGTGGTGTTCAATAAATTCAGTTTTTCTTCGCACTAGAATAAACAATGTCCTGATTCGTGTCATTATTCTGTTGTTTCCTAGGAGGTGTCCCTTCTTAGAAGGAATAAAGAAATGTCTCTTTAAAACCCAATATCAAGCAAAAGATCGTGAATCGAAACCGATACTATACTAGGAGGAGAAAGAGTTATCGGCATCTGTGTCAGACAACCTACCTGGTGCTAATAAGTTCTCTGTCATTTCTAGAATCTGATTAGAGAGTGTTAATGACTCTACCAGTCACTATCTGATACGAGCACCAAGAAACGATGTGGAAGCATAAACTAGTGATTTAGTAAACAATATGTACACGAATGCGCAGGATTTAAATATGTCACCGGGGCAAATATACCTCTTCCAGCCCAAACAATGCCACCACAGCAATGCCACATTTCACATAGGAGTTGTGCAACAAATCCAAAAATGTCCCTGCATCATGCACACGCGTCAGTAAGAATTCAGTTGCATGAGCATCAGTGACAACTTGAGATCACGCTATCGTGTCAAATCTTGTGGTCACAGCTCACCGTGGCCGATGTGGATGCCGATCGAGTGGAGGAGATGAGACGCATGCGAGCCGCAGCAGAGCGCGACGAGCGTCCACGCGAAGGCGACGCGCCCTCGCTCCGCGTGAGGAGCTCCGACTTCCGGCGGCCATCTCCTTCCACTTGCGAGCGCTCCTCCGTTGCCCCCCGCGGCCGCGCCCCCTCGCCGCGCCGTCGACGGGAACCCGCACTCCGTCAGCCTCGCCGCCAGCGCCTCCCAGCACTAGGCGCGGGCGACCGAAGCCGTACGCCGCCGACGACGGCGAGGAGGTTGACCGCCACGTTCTCCACCCTTGCGTCCGCGGCGAGGATGGACCGCACCCCGCCGCGCAGCCGCCGCACACATCATGCCGCTGACGTCGACAGCACGGTGGCGCTGGCTCCCTCTTCCGCCACGGGGACCGCATCGACGGCGCTCGAGGCGGAGGGGTCGGCCGTGGCGCGGGGCGTGGCCGCTTGTAGGCCGCGCGGGGTGAGGTAGAGGCGTTGCTGGGAGGCGGGAGGCGAGCGGCGGGTGTGCGGTAGCCGGAGGCGCTGGGGAGGAGAGGATTGGCATTGGGAACTGGGAGCGACGTGGAGGAGGAGCAGACGCCGGCGGTGACGGTGCCATGGAGGCGACCCTGAGGCCAGAGGCCGCGCCGGGACGAGAGCCAGCCGCTTAGGGTTTTGCGCCGTGGAGTGAGAGGAGGCGGCCATGGAACGCGCCCGAGCAGAAGACTGGTAGGTGCGGCGATGGTGCCTGGTGGTGGTGGGAAATGGAGGGGAACGGAGGAGTGGGCGAGTGGCCGTGGTGAAGTGCTCGTCGGGATTTAAGCTTGAACAGGACGGTGACATGGACTTCTCGAGGTGATCAGTAATCACCATCATCCAGTCGTCCATCCTGGATGGATTTGGATTTCTGGACGGCGATCCATGGACGTTTGGAAGCTTTCGCTGTGGAAAACGTGGTGGTGTTGTCCTTGGAGACATAATCGACTCGTGCCACACGAGAGCATTGGCCATCGGATGGGAATGGGTCGACCCGCCGGGTCACCGACCCGACCCAAAAATCGAGGCCATTGGGCCACACGGGTCTGCCTCAAACCAGATATGGGTCAACGAGACCGCCTTGAGTGGCCCATTGGGTCTGTAGGCCGACCCATCTGTAGTCTTATTTCTATTCGTGATGAATTTTAATATATGCTGACATCTAGTAGGAATTGGCTAATTTAAGTGTCAGCATCGTGGATATTCTAAATATTTATGTTGTATTAAAAAACATAATAAGTGCTCATTTGCACTGTTCCATTACGTCAGTAGCGCTTCTAGGCCAGTGTGATCAGTGTGGGTTTCTAGTTGCATTGGACCCATGCATGCATGAAAGAAAAAAATAAAAATAAAATGAGGTACAACAGTACAGTGTTTGTCCGGAGAGCTTCGTTTCAATCTTGTACATAATTTTTGTAACTCCTCGTACACTACTGATCTACTAGTGTCCTGCCTTAACATTGCTTCTGTGGCTCTCCCCGCTACTAGCTGTCATGCGCATACGTAATACATTCTCGTTCGATTTAGTCCAGAGAATCGATTCAATTGAGACTAATCTGCTAAAATTGGGTCGGCCCTGAATACCCATTGGGCCAGCAAAGTCACTTACTTATTTGAAATGGGTCGACCCTGGCCCCTCAAAATGGCCCTAGGCCACAAGGGCCATGTCCAAGGCCAGGGCCGGTCGGCCCATTCCCATCCTGAATTGGCCATTATTTCGATCTGCTATATCGGTTCGTCATGGACACAAGCATTCCTCACTGGATGTGTCGGGTTTGACAGATTGACAGTGCTATCATCTTGTCTAGTCGAAATCATGTAGAACTAACTTCAAAAGAAGTGTGTTCTCTACACAATAGATGATCTATTACATTCTAAGTTTGTACTATGTTTTTTTAATATATATTGTGTTCTATTCCCTTCCTTCAAAAATTATTGTCGTGGTTTTAGTTTAAAATGAAATTAAAATATGGAACGAGATAGTATACGTACCAGATTTCACTCGTCGTCACACACTTCTTGATTAAACTTTAGTCACCATGTTTTTTTGGCTATTCTCTAGGTCCTCAATGTCGCCGGGTGAGGGAGGTTTAGATGGTCCCCTCTTAATCGAGATCTCAACAATCCTTACATCGCATCATATCACCACCCACATGACAATTTTTTATGTTATTTAGTATTTGTGTGCAACGTTTCATCCTTGTTGGGTCAAAATGTACAAAAGTATCACAAAAATTTTGAAAACACCGATGTATAATATGAAGATATGTTGTCATGTTTTTTTTCCTTTATTTTTTGGTAATAATTTGGTTGTGTGCACCCTCAATGTCACTTTTCGACGTGGTGTTGTTGCAGAGGTCGGCTATTATGTATCATCTTGATGCTTTGCTAAAATGTCCTTTGTAAAAAAAACGAATATGCAGCAAATCCCCCGCTTGTTGCATGAAATCCCCCCCCCCCCCCCCCCCCCCCCCCTAAAAAATAACTATACGTATGCAACATGGAGACCAACGTTTTCAGCACCCCAAGAAAACATTTCTATCTCTGAAGCAACATTGCAGTCGACGCTTAGATTTTCGCAGCATTTTTAAGCATATGAAAAACACCCATGCATCACCGAAATCCACAAAATGATAAACCTTGTACTGGGGCAAGAAATAATGGATTGCACAACACTTTAATAGTTACGGTGTCAACCAAGTTTAGGCCTAATATGTATTGTTCCACACAAATTGCACATTTGGTATACATATATCAAACTAACAGTTGGCAACGAGATGAGCAAAAAAAAAAAACCTTGAGTTCAAGGTGCATCCCATGTTGTGCACCGAGAGACACTAGTCGAGCAACCGAAGGTGAGTAAGGAGATGGCATCCACCGTTGAACAAAGACTTAAAGGTCGAAAGCCTCATGACTATGTTCAAAGGTTTGATCAATAAACTATGGACTGAGAGATACATCCTTGGCGACCGCCAATTTAAGCTTGTGGGAGACGCAAGAAGCCCTAATCTACAGCCAACCGTAAAACCATTCACAGTAATCAAATCCAACATTGTCTCAATTCATAGAAAGATACGATGATTTTATATCAATGACTTCGAGGAGAGAATTGAGTGAGGCCGATGGAAGAGGTGCACGATCTCAGCGATGTCAAAAAGTGTCGGGAGAAACAATGTGTTATACTCCCTCTGTTTCTAAATATAAACTGTTTTTACAGATTCCAATACAAATTACAATACAAATTACACACACGGAAAAAAGAATCTACACTTTAAAATACGTCTATATACCATATGTAATCTGTATGGGAATCTCTAAAAACACTTATATTTAGAACAAAGGGAGCAATATTTTCGAGATTGCAATGTGATATATTTTAAGCAGTATAATTTTGTTTCTTTTCTGGCAAATTGTTTATGTTCCCTTTGAGAATTTCTCCAAATTATTTAAAACGTTGTACAAGGGCTAAAACCTATGAAATCCCTAATATCTCGTGTTCGAACGTTATCCCTAACCTCTCGGCTCGTCTCCATCCACGTCTCCCCGGCGTCTCCGCTCCAACTCATCCAATGGCCTCGCCGCACGCCGACCCCGCACCGGCGCCGCCCCTCCTGCTCGCCATACGCCACATCCCCTTTGCCGGAGCCCACAGGCGCGCGCGTTTCCGTCCCCGGACCTCGCCCCACTCGCGCGCAGCCTCGACGACGAACTCGCGGCCGCGGCGGCCGCCCACACCGCTCCTGAAGCCGCTCTTCGACTTCCACCACCACCTCTCCACCTCTCTCAGGTACGCAGACATCCACTCCCTCGTCGAGCCCGACCAAAACCGCACGAGGATGGTCTAACGCCGTAGGCCCACCCGATGTGTGAATGAGCAGAGCAGGAGGCAGAGGATTGGCGATGCGGCAGGCGGCGTGCCCTCTGGCCGGCAACGGCGAGGGCTGCTTCGCGGCGGTTCTGGGCGGCTCCGTGGCCGGATGGTGTGTCCAACGCGTCAACAGCTTCCTCAGCCTCTACAACACCGTGCTCGTCATCAGGCTCGTGCTCACCTGGTTCCCCAACACGCCGCCGGCCATCGTCTCGCCCCTCAGTACACACACTGCAGAACACATTGTCCCAGTAGCAGTACAATCACGCACAGACCCTAAGGCCAAAAAGAAGCAACAAGAGGACATCACATTCCTAGGCATTTGAGCTGCGTCAGATGGATGATTCAGAACAACAAATTTTAATTTGTTACTGCCACTTAGTGCTAAGCTATCACGAACTTCTCTTAATTAGAATGGAGACGAAAGATTGCAAAAAGCAGAAAAGCTTTTCCCATGACACGTCTCTGCCGATGAAGGAAAGCTTAGCCTGACGAAACGCTCGCTGACATACTTGCTTTGATGAGTTGATTGCTTGGTGACTGATTTCTGAATGCAAATGTGCTTGTGGCGTGCAGCACGGTATGTGACCCGTACCTGAACCTCTTCCGGGCATCATCCCGCCGCTCGGTCCTGACCTGTCCCCCATCCTGGCGTTCCTGGTACTCAACGCCCTCACCGGCCGGCGCCGCGCTCCCCGGCCGAGCTTCCCGACAAAACGCTGCAGCTGACGACTCACTGCAAACCAAGAAGTGGATGCGGAGATTCCGCTCGGCGAAATCGAAAGAGGCTGATGAGCTCGCTAGACTTCCTGCATTTTTTTCTTGCAATCATTTTGGCATGCGAAATTCCACTGAGCCCGTCTTCTTTTTCTGAATGTATGTAGAGGAACCAAACTGCTTGACTGTAATGACATGTTTTGGTCTGAGTGATAAGTTTCCCACTTTCTTGATTACATGTGGAAATGAAAGAAAATCCATGTTGTAGGTAGTCCACATACAAGGGAAACTAAAGATTAATAACACGTGACTTTTGGCTTCTAAATCTGTGTGGATGGAAGTGAACTACATCCTTTTTTTGCACAGCTCATTTGAACAGGCAAAGCCCTACTGGATCTATACAACTAGCCACTTATGGTCAGTGCAAAATCTTGTAAAACATCCTGGAGAATGACATGACATGTCAGACTTAGATGCTTCTTCGCTGCTGCTTGTTTAGTGCATCCTGAATGGATCCAACACAAACTAGTAACTGCAACTACTTTCCCTGCTTAAGTTATTTATTGACTGAAACATATAGTTTTACAACCTAGGATAATGTACAATGCACTAGCAACAGGAATGGACAACTTCGAACATCGTCACTTGTATGACGAAATTCCTGCAACTTTGCATTGGAATACTCAAATGCCGTTGTATTCAGGACAGAGCTGAACTTATTGATTATGCTGGTCTGGGGACTTCTGAGAGGCAAGCAGGAAGTCCAAGACGACCTCGTTGAAGCGATTCGGGTGCTCCATCTGTGGCACATGCCCGGTTTCCTTGAAGATTTCCAATCTGACATTCCCTCCTAAGCACCTACAACCATCAATGGAGCAACGATGGAGAAAGGCTATGCTGCAATTTGCAAATTTGCATTTACAGTAAACATGGTAAGCAATGGAGCAGAAGTAGGATCCAGTCATTCCAGTGACTGTCTGTTCGTGCACTGGGAGTCTGGGGTGGCTATGAATCCAAGCATTGTACTGAATTACCTCTTGACAGCAAATGCCTTGTCCAAAGGGAATATCTGGTCATGGTCTCCCCAGATTAGCAAAACATCCTGCCGTTAACAACATCATACACAGAGTCAATAGAGGTTTTGTTGATGCTACAAAGATATTTCAGAAACAGAATACAGTGTGGCTGAGTGTGATTTGGCTCTCCATTTTGGTCCAAATTTTACTTTTACCTGCGCCAAGGGTGTAACTTGAAACTGGTCTGTGCCTACAGTTATAGCCTTCATAAGCTCGATCTTTTCTTCCCTCTTATCCGTGAAAAGTTTCTGTAAATCGACAAGATCACTGCTCAGTACTGACATGTGTTGATCATCGATCAATTAGAGTAATGGAGTAATCACCTGCACGGTCTCCGCGATCACGAAGTCTGGAATCATGGCGGTGAGCTGCCTCCGGTAGAACGTGAGCTCCATGAGCCGCCGCGCGGTGCGTGCGTCCAGCGGCATGAGCAAGTCGGCCGTGGTCGCCCACTCGCCGCCGGCGCGCTCGAGGAGCGCCCTGTCGTCCTCGGCCGTCTTGAGCAGGTCGGAGTTGGATATCACCACGGGTCCTACCCTGCCAGGCCCCGCCATGCGCGCCAGGGAGTACGCCACGAACCCGCCGTAGCTCGTGCCGACCACGGCGACCCGCGCTGAACTCGCCAGTCCGGGAGTGCGTCGAGCAGCGAGGCCAGCGCGGCTGCCTGCCCCGACTCAGAGGGCGGTGGGGAGGAAGGGCAGGGGGAGGAGCCGCCGAAGCAGAGGAGGTCCGGAACGATGACGTGGAAGCGGCGGGAGAAGGGCCCCACCTGGCGTCGCCACTGCCAAGTGGCCATGGGGCCGAAGCCGTGGATGAGGAGGAGCGGCGGGAGGCTCGGCTCCCCCGGCGGCGCCCAGTACTGGATCGTTCGAGTCCCACCGCCTACGCAGGGAGGGCGACGGTCTGGGGGCAGAGGCCGGCGGTGAGGAAGGCGCGACGCGAGAGGTACTCCATCACCGGGAGGAAGCTGATGCCCATGGCGGCGTACGTCCACCTAGAGCGGCGAAGCGAAGTGAGACGGACTAACTCGGCGGGAGGGTGCACGAAGTATAGAGCAGTTCGCCGCTTACCGGAGAACTGACACGTCAAAGCAAACGCTGCCAGCTCTCGCTTACGTACGAGTACGTGTGCGGCCGGCTATCGCGCGCGCTAGAGTCACAAGGCTAAAATGGGAAAACAAGGTGGTGTTTGTATTTTCCGAAACATAGACAATCGCTTCAATGGAGCTCCCGAACTCATATGCTACTCTTTGAGCGCAAAATTCAAAACAAATAAAAAACATTAATAAATTCTGGGGAAAAATCAGGGTCATACATAGAGTTCTACATACGTGCAAAGTTTTTTGAAAAAAAAAAACTTCTTGTGCCTTGTCTGAAAAAAAATTAAAACTAGAGGCCAACATAGAATTTTAAAATGTCTTTCTGAAGACCTGATTTTGTGTATTTTGCACAGAGCACAAAATGTGTCCTTTCTTTACGAAAGTTTGCACGTATGTAGAACACTTGGATATGTCTCTCTCTGTATTTTTCAGAATTTGTTGAAGTGGTTTTATAATTTTTTGGATCTTGTACTCAAACGGGAGCATATGAGTTCGGAAGCCAAAACTGCTCTCCAATCGCTTTGCAAATTTCCACTAATTAAGGATAATTGTTTTTCCTAAAAAAATAACTGTTTTGAGAAAAACGATTTTTTTATAAAAAATATACAATGCACTAATTAAGAAGAGTTTGACTAGGTAAATAAAAATATTAAAAACGGAATTACTCTCCGGTCTCATAATATGCCCTTAAGTGTTTAGCACTCACCAATTTTGAAAGAGCCATTTTTGCCTTGATATCTTTCTTAGAAATAGTTATGGTGGTTCTTTAGGCCGACCGACCACTTCCTAATTTACCTTGTACTTCCCACAGTAAATGTTGTCCGACCCTTCCCGAGTAAGAATGTTGCAATGTTGCGAAGGCCTTTAGGGGACGTTGAGGGTGTGAGATTATAGTGGGAACCGATTTGATGATTAAGCATGCAACAGTTTCCAATCCTTCTTCCGTACCAGGTGACAACCTTCGATTTTGTTCTCTAAAGGTCTCTTTGGTTTAAAGGATTTCCAAAATAATTATATAGAATTTCTATAAGTTTTTTTCCTATAGAGATCATTTGATTCAAGAGAATGAAGCCTTCGAAAATTATGGATTATTTTACTGCACTATAATTTTATATGATTTCTAGCTAAATGTGAGACCTCTTAAAAAAATTGTGTGTTTATAACAATTATGACATGTACTCAATCACTATAGAAATTTTCCGTGTTTTTTCTGGGGTGCAACCAAAAACACTTTTATCTTTCGAAATGGGGGTTCCATGGCCTCTACATCGAAGTGATGCGTACGGCCATTTATTGCATTTATTCAGCAAAGTCTGGCAAAAAGGTTTACGATGATCATACAAACTGAAACCGACAAAATGGGTGACACACACCACCAACTAGCACAATGATAGAGAAACTACAGAGCCTTGTGCACCGGTCACAACCATTGCTTGCTAGCTCACCGGTGAGATCTAGAGAGAGCTCCTAATGCACATGCTCACCTCCGCCATCTTCTCTTGACCCATCTTTAGGGCATAGATGGATGCAAAGACCCTCACAGGCCAGCCGTTAGCACCACCACAGTGTGAGACAACACACCGCCCCTGCGCGCGTTCATTGACGCACGCGCCTTTGCCGTTGAGACACCACGACGCCAAGCCGTCGAGTCACCGACACAACAAGACATTGTTGCTCCACCTAGCTTGGGTATCAGGTGAACGCTGGGAAGACCAACACCGCCTCCATGACCGACTCTCCTGACAATGAAGCTCCAAACGATGCCCCCAAGAGGGAAACACGACCACGACTGCCGCCATTGTCCGATCCGGGGGCACCTGGATTTCTCCGTAGCATTTATGGCAGGGATACAGGAACTGCATCGACAACATGTCTAGCAAGGTAGCAGCGCCCCCGGACGGCGCCCTCGTCGGCCCAGATTGCATCTGAGCACAGCTTTCACCAACCATCTTGTCATCCCAAACCATATCGACCGATTCGCGGATCTTGGCTAGAAACATGGCAGGCCCGGCCAGCTGTGCACGCCCATCCCTCGCCGTCGCAGCCACCAGAAGACCGGCCACCATCTTCCTAGGGTCGTCGCCCCGGGACAAGGAGACGAGATCCCGCCGCCCGCTGTCCACCAGGAGGAGCTTTGCTCGCCGGCTTCCTCCGGCGGCAGGGAGATGGGTTGGAGGAGGGGTGGGAGTAGCGGCGGCTAAGGTTTCACCCGAGCCACCCTAGTAGCCTAGAGAGATCCATTAATTATTGATTCATGTAGCATTATTAGTGTCGTGACATTCTATTCTCGCGATATTTATATTTCTATTTTTTTAAAAAAATCTTGGGAACTAAATGGGTCAAAGTGTTGAAAATCCACCCTTTTTATCTGCGTAACTGATAAAGAAAGTCCTAGGTATCTAATGAGGAAATTAGATTGCTTAGCCGGCATGCTCCGTAGGGTGTACAAGAGATCAGTTCCACCTCAACAAATTGGGACCAGCAAGCTTATTTTGTAAGTTTGTACCTGGACCCAGATCCTTCCATCAGTGGCAGGTAATTGTATTGATCGAAGTTGTGAAATAATCTGGTGTACACACTACTATATACAGTGGCTCTGAATGGGCGGAGGTGGCTAAGCGGTCTTATTACAAAACAATGGCGTAGTGGACAAGTGACTGCGCAACTTATAGGGAGCTGCCATTGGCGCGAGCTGGAGCAGGCAGCAAGAAGTCGAGCAAGATGGTGTTGAAGCATGCTGGGTCCTCGCTCTGTGGCGCATGCCCTGTTTTCTTTATGATCTCCACTCGAGCTTTCCCATCCAAAGACCTGGATGGAAGCAGAGCAGACAATTAGGCAACACGAATTGGAGGCCGTATGTTCGTCAAGAAATTAAGCTACCCCATGAACTGTAGGACGGCTCCAGTACCTCTGAATTGCAAAAGCCTTCTCTAGTGGGAACAGTTGGTCGTGCTCGCCCCAGACAATTAGCACTTCCTACATAGAGATACGTGGTGCCAAAAAGCTCAGCTGAGAAGAAGCGTTTCAGTGAAATTCATTGGTTGGTCCCATTGAAAAGATGGGTAATACATACCTGAGACAATGGTGTTACTTGGAACTTGTCTGTGCCGACCGTGATCCCCTTGAGAAGATGGATAAGTTGCTCCCTGTTGTCCGTGAAGAGTTTCTGACAGCAGACAACAAAGACCATCTGATTCAGCATCTAATGTTGGTTACATAATCTACCTGCACTGCTATCTTTATTATGACCAAAAGCACCGCGGAAATTATAGGTCAATGTCACGAGAGTGCTAACAATCTAGCCTCCAACAGTATCAACCAGGGACAATCACACTGACTACTGGGTTAGGAGTTCAGGATAAGCAGTTAGATCGGCATTATTGCAGTGTGCATTTTCGGTTTCGATCGGGAATAAATGCTTGCTAAATTTGAAAACCAGGAAATCAATGCTACAGGGCAAGATTTGTCTGATAGGAGGTGTTGTGGTTGTGGTTTGTGGCTGGAAATTTTGCTGCCACAGTGCCACGCGAAGCTGATGTCGTTGTCGTCTACCAACCAAGATGATCTTAACATTTAGATCAACATGAACTACCGGTAACTTGAATTATTTTCCTGGACTAGAAGAAAAATAACAGTTCACTCTGACGAGAAAAGTGTGTGAGCTGAGAGCTGAGTGCACTATTGTGTCGCAGAGTGATAGGCCGAGGCCGACCTCTTTGATTTGACGCTTGTCAATTCTATAGCGCAGAAAGGAAAGGTCGAACGTGGCTCGTGGGCTCTTGGTACCAGTACAATACGCACCTGGATGAAGTCCCGGAGGACGAAGTCCGGCGTCAACATCGCCGGCGGCGGACGGTACACGGCCAGCTGCATCAGCCTCCTCATGGCAGCGGGCTCGGTCGGCAGGAGCAGCTCGTGCACGCCGCTCCACTCTTCGCCGGCCCTCTTCAGAAACCCGCGGTCGTCGGCAGCCGTCTTGAGCAGGTCGGAGCTCGCGATCACCACGGGGCCGATTCTCCCGGCCCCCGCCGCGCGCGCCAGCCAGTACGCCACGAACCCACCGTAGCTCGTCCCCGCCACGGCCACCCGCTTGCCCTTCATCCCCTCCAGCGAGTCCAGCAGCGTCGCGAGCGCGACCGCCTGCGTGGCCGCCGTCGGCGGTGGCGTCGTGGGGGAGTCCCACGAGCTGCCGCCGAAGCCGAGCAGGTCCGGGACGATGATGTGGAATTTGCTGGACAGTGGCCCCACCTGGCAGCGCCACTGCCAGGTGGCCCGTGGGCCGAAGCCGTGGATGAGCAGCAGTGGCGGGAGCTTCGGCTCGCCAGGCGGGGCCCAGTAGTGCAGGGTGCAGGTCGAAGACGACTTGCCGTCGCCGCTGTCGTCAGGGTATGGGAGCGTGACGGAATGGGGGCGGAGGCCGGCGGCGAGGAACTCGCGCCGGGCGAAGTGGTCGATGAGCGGCACGAGGCTGAGGCTGGCCCCCATGGCTCTAGGTGCTGGTGCCCCGGCCTGACCAAGCAGAGCTAAGCAGCACACCACAGCCTCAAGTTCTTGGTGTGCAAGTGTGCATGGAAAGAGAGTGGGATCGAAGTGACGAGCTGGCCGGTGGAGTTTAGTTTAAAAGGAGGAGACCAGCTGGTGGGAGAAATGGAGGGTTCACAGCATTCCGGGTTTGCAAGGGAAGAAAGGGTGGTTGAACACCAAACGTACCTTCTTCCAGGTTACTAAAATGATGCAAGACTATCTTAATTAGCTGCAAGATCGAAAAAGTCGGCTAGTATGGTGCTCTCAATGTCGATGGTGATGCTGTTTTATGTGTTAATCTTTTGCGGGGGTGTGATTTTGTATTGATGGTGACAAACCATGTATGTAAAACAATGACATCTCAGCCTTATTATATAACTTCACATGCTGTCACAAAGCAGATTTTCACTCATAGTAAAATGTCCAAATAATACCTAAATTAAGCTACAGATTGCTTCAAAGTTGGTGTGTCTACACTTTGCATGTAAATGCATAAGCATTTGTCTGTGTCTTGGTACGTGAAGAATCAAGGATGACTTCCAACAAGGGCGACATGGACCTCTTCTATACCATGACCAAAGTCGCCATTGCTAAACAAAGCATGCTTCTGAAATGCACCTTGTATCGATGGCCTTAGGCCGGAGACCATTGCGCCCTCCATCACTAGTAGGAAACTGGCTTTCTGTGGAATCACTTTTTGTGGCGCACGAAATAACCGTGCGCCACAGAAATAATTTTTGTGGTGCATTGTTTTGCATGCGCCACAGAAATTTGGAATTCTGTGGCGCACGAAAACCAAATGCGCCACAAAAATATGCCTTTCTGTGGCGCATGCTGTATATGCGCCACAGAAAGCACATTTCTGTGGCGCACCCAGTCCCGTGCGCCACAGAAATACTGCTTTCTGTGGCGCACCCAGTATAGTGCGCCATAGATAATTTGAAAACCCACCGCACCTAGCTTCTTTCTCTCTCCTTATCCTAATTCTCCACCGCACGTTCTCCTCTCCTTCTATTTTGTTTTTTGTTTTCTCTCTCCTTCACGCACGTTCTCCACTCATTGTCTCTCATCGATCTGTTCTAGCCTTTCTTTCTCCTTCACGCACGCACAGCAACGCCGCCGCCGCCGGCCTCCTCCGCCCACGCCTCTCTCTCGATTCCCCACCAGGTCCCAGCGCCCGCTCGATCCAGATCCGCCGCCGCCACTCCTCCCGGCCACCGCGCCTCTCTCCGGCCAGGGCACGCGTGCTCCTGCTCCACACGCCGCCATGGAGGGCTCATTCCATGCCGTCAACGACCTCCACTCTTACTGCATCAAGTCCGCCGCCGCGCCGCTCGCCGTCTGCTACCCGACCCGCAACCACTCGCCGTCCTTCGACATCCAGACCTTCGCCGCTGACCTCACCGTCTCGTCCCCGTCCGGCGGCGCCCGCGACCTCCACTCTTACTCCATCAAGTCCGCCGCCGCGGGGCTCGCCGTCTGCTACCCGACCCGCAACCACTCGCCGTCCTTCGACATCCAAACCTTCGCCGCTGACCTCACCGCCTCGTCCCCATCCGACGCCGCCGCGGGCGCCGCCGGCCAGCCGCACAAGGCGACGACCTCTCCGTCAACCTCGACTTCTCGCCCTCCCTGCGCGCCTTCCTCGTCCGCGGCTGCCCCTTCGTCACCGTCGCAACCGCCGACGCGGCCGGCTCCGGCCCCGTCGACGTCGTCCCGGTTCCCCCGCTGCGGTGGCTCGTCACGGTGGCTGCAGGCAGCCGTATTTTTTTTTTTAACTGAAAACGAGATTCTGTGGCGCACGGTTGCCTAGTGCGCCACAAAAGTTGGATTTTCTGTGGCGCATGTGCCGTGCGCCACAGAATTCACATTTTTGTGGCGTGAAGTCTGTGGCGCACGGCACATGCGCCACAGAAATCTGTTTTTTGGTGCGCCACTAAAAGGCTATTTCCTAGTAGTGCATTTATGCTATCTCAAAGAGGAAGATTTATCAAAGACAGAGAGCAGGAACGAACTGGATCCTCACGGGTGCTAAGCATTTAGATGAGATAACAACTTAATTTGATTGTGGGTTCCTTTTTTCATTTGGCTTCGGCCGCTCTTTGTTTATTCCTTCTCTATCAGTATTATCAATATAAAGGTAATTTTGTTTTGCCTCGTTTCAAAAAAGAGAGCAAGATTTGGTATGTTTGAAAGGCAATTAACGATAATGTTTTGGTTCTTCAGCTTGACCTCACCGAGGGCCTCTCGTTCAACATATACAAGAGTTCTCTCGCATTTGGTCCTTTGCCTCGCAATTTCAATTTCAAGAGAATACTAACAAATCCATATCTTGAAAGGTTACCCCATCTGGTGCTTACTCCTCGACGTCGTCCTACATTAAGGTGCAATTCATTGGAGCAATCTATACCTAATATTAAAGGGAAAATTCTTTTCTCGTACACCCTATATGGTACTTCAAACTCCACCAGACCCTTGCACCCTCGTGCTGACCCGTTAACCCATACAACACTTCATTTCTTTACAATTAAGACAACACACAAAATCATTTTAGAAATGGAAACTTGCGTAAATCTTTCTTTTTAGTATACTAGTTTCAAAAAAATCATATAGTTGCAAGACCACTATTCTTGTTAAAAATCTTCACAAAATGGACTACCATGTATGAAGATTCATGACTTTCAAGTAAAATGACCATAGTCATGGAACTATCCAAGGTTAAGTTAATGATATCATGACCGAAATTGACACAAACATGAGTTTCAACATTGTAACAAGATTGCCAAAGTGATATCCGAAGATTTTTTTGATTTATCTTTTTCAAATTTTTAGTGTCATTTTTTGTGTGTGAAGCAGTTACCACAAATAAGATTGAAAATTGGACTTTTGCGACTTTTGCAATTTTCACGCAAAATATATCATATTGGAGGCACAATCCCATAATTGTTGACAATTTTGAACTTTTCAGTTATATTTCATTTATCAAATGACTTTATGGTGTTTATCAAAAGTAAATTAAATTTGAACTACAAGTGTGTTCTAGTTTGGCCCTAAAATTAGATAAAAATAATATAAGGGTAGCCCATGTGGCTATGCGGTAGGCCCAAAAATAGATGGAAAATTCACTCCCTAGCTATGAATTGTCGTGCTAACAATTTTGGCCATATTTTGGAGAAAATCACATAAATTGAAGAAAATGAAGAAAAAAAATGAAAAACTTGCAAAGTTTGGTAACACATGGCGGAGAGGGGGCGTTTTCAATATTTTCTACTTCCACACAAGGCAACTTCCTCTCGATCTCCTAACTGAGATTTAGTTTGGTTAATTGTTCGACTGAATAATAACACGCAATTGCGCCAATAAAAGACTCCCAGCGCCATTGCTATCTCCATCCCTCAGTTCAGTCAACTATCTTCAATCCTCGGATAGTTCTTTCAACTCTCAACACTCTCTTCTACCGCCATGGCCGACCATTGGTGGCAGGAGGCCACAAGCGGCGACGCAAGCATCAAAGACTCGGAGTCCTACGTCCCATGGTGGGACAGAGGGCGCCCGACATCGGACCCATCATCCCCCCCCCCCCCCCCCCCACCCGCGTAGCGACCACCCCGATGACCCCAACGCAGAGGATTCAAAGGAGGAGCACCCGGTCGAGGAGGCAGAGGAGGAGAAGGTGGAACCAATGATGACAACGATGCCGATGGTGAGGCAGACGAGGCGGTAGAGGAAGAGGATGACAAGTAGGAGGAAGCCGAAGTGTTGCAACGATGATGGCGTGGAAGGGCCCTCGTCGAATTGGAAGAAGATGTAGAACCAACAAATAGTTGTAGGGCCCTTACTGTACATAATAAGTGGTAGTAGGACCTTTTGTAAATATTAGTAACGGAATTCTTGTGAAGGAGCTTCATTTTCTCTGTATTTAGTGTTTTTATTTTAGTTGCAAATATTAGTACTCCATGATCTAGGACTCATATGGAGTTTTAGGGCTTGCATGGAGTTCCGCCACGACCTAGGAATGCAACGATTGGGCATTTAATTTTGTTATCTACTATTTTCTCTCCAATCAGCACATGAATAGTCAATCATGTATTTTAATTGTTCATATAGTTAGGGGAATTAGGCATGCCAAGACACAGCATGTAGACGAAACAGACGAAGAACCCACATGCATAATTACCTCGAAACATAAACAAACTAAAAACAATAAAAATATGCAGTACAGTCCTACTATTTTCCCGAAAAAACATATTGATCAATGTTGTCAAATAATTTGGCGTACATCGACGGTAGCTCTAACTTTTTTAATAACAATAGCTCTGAATTGACCGAGGTGGCCAACCAACATCATTGCATTTTGCTTAGCCATGCAATCTCATGTTGAGCTGCCTTTGATGCTAGCATGATCAGGCTTGTCAGCAGACAGGTTCTCGATCTGTGGACAATGGCATGTCTTCTTTATGATCTCCACTCTAGCGTTCCCGTCCAACGACCTGGAAACAAAGTATTTTTTTTTGCGCACAACACAAGTCGATCCGTGGCCAGTACAAATGATGAAATGGGGTTATTCTACCATACACAGATACACTACAGAACTGAAGTCGTTGTACTGAGTGTTACCTTTGAATTACGAATGCCTTCTCTACAAGGAACAACAGGTCGTGCTCTCCCCAAACAATTAACACTTCCTACATACATATTATATACACACGCAGGGACAAGAAGATTATGGTGGGAACAGCCTACGTATAATAAGATGCTTGCACACAACCAAGCCAAGGGAGGGGTGTGTTTGTGTATACCTGAGATAATGGTGTTACTTCGAACTTGTTTGTGCCGACTGTGATCCCCTTTGAAACATGGATGAATGGTTCCCTGTTGTCCGTGAAGAGTTTCTAAAAGGAGATAACAAGATTATGCTTGACTGATTCAGTATCGCAGTGGTTTACATCTTTATTCTACCTCCATTGCAACTTTTATGACTGAAAGCATAGCTGAAACTATAGAGGTCAAGACTCACGAAGTTGTGAGAGCAAGCACGAAAATTCTAGTACGTCTAACATTCACATGGGTCAGGATAATCAGCCATGCATTATTGCAGTGGCCGTGTGTATTGTCTGTTTCTATCGGTCTATCGGAAGTACTAAATCTGAAAAGGATGAAATGAATGCTACAGTACAATGCTAGATTTGTTTGTTAGGAGGTGTGGGTTACACTGCTAGAAGGTGTACTTTGGCAGTGATCTCCTTTTGTTGATGTCAAGTTCTTGGTGTGAGATGTGCTGGTAGAGCTTAGCTTAAAGGTAGACGTTCTGGTGGGAGATCGAAATGGTGGGTCTCCTTCCACAGCATTCCGGATTCGCAACTTGCAAGGGAAGACTGGAAGAAGGGACCAAACTTGTTGACAGAAATAGCTTAATTATAAGATCGGAAAAGTCGGCGATTGATTGTGGTGCTTTCAATGGCGGCACGGGTGACGCCACAGGAGTATATAAACCTGCCATGCAAGGGCGAGTGGAGAGATAGAAAGGAGTCTTAATTTGTTCGTGGCAATCACAGCATAAAAATCACAGCATCGCCTTTAAACAAGATGTAGAGGAGAAGAGTAGCCGCCAGGTGAAAGAGATGCCTGCACCGTTTTCTTTTTCCTGGATGGAACCACTGCTCAATCAGCCAAAGAAGAACAACGATAAAGGGTAGGACCGTATGAGTTCGCGTGCTATACAAAACGTTAAGTTAACGCCAACTGGGGCAGCTGTCACCAAAATAATCCCATTAGCAACTTCAAACAATATGTTCGATCTTGACAAGAACCACTTGAGTACTTGACAATAAAAATGAGGACTTCTACTACAGTATCCTCATAATTTCAACATGGGCCGTCCATTCTAATGAATCTGACGATCCATGTGAATTGATACTAGTGCCCCAAATCTGACTAGTAGAATCAATACCGCTCCCTCCGTTCACATGTTACATGTATAGATACATCCACATGTGGTGGATATCAAGTCAATTAAATTGGAACGGAGGGAGTACTACAGTACTACCTCCGTTTCCAAAATATAAGACGTTTTGGTAGGCCATTTTAGCTTACCAAAACGTCATAAATTTTAGAACAGAGGTAATACTAGTGCTTTTAGGGTTAAAACTGGAATAATTTGTCAAACATCCTGCAATTACCAAGCGAAAACATTGTTCCAAAGTTTTCTTAGAAAAAATTATGTTGTTCTTTTTATCTCGAACACACAAAAAATTGTGTGTCATTTGTATCGATTGGAAAACATCAAGATGACATAAAGAGTACATCAAAAACAAAGCTGAAAGGAAGAAAAGAAGAAGATGCAAAAACTATATACAAGAGCTAGCGCGTTCTCTATAAACATGAATCTGAAAAGAAAAACACAGTATGTTGGGGAGGTGATGTTCTATAAACATCAATTAAATTAATTTCTAAGCCATTCATTTGGCAGGTGTGAAGAAGCATATTTAGCTATGAATACTGAACGATACATCATCACTATTCATGCATGATTTGTTTTTTCTTACCCCCAACGAATATGGATTTAAATCTAAAATTTCACATGATTATCGGGCATCACCCATACTTGGGTGTGTGTACTGCCTCATGCTTTCTCTTCTTTTCTGAGCGAGCAATCAGATCATAGTGGCACTTTGAAGTTTTGACGTACAAATGTACAATACATACATGAGATTCTACCGAAAGGTTATAATTTTACACCGATTTGGGTTCGTGTTTTTGTTCTCTTGCGAGTTCTTAGCAGGCTTCATCTCCGGGCTATGCCGAATCCCGGCCCATCCGGTGCATCCAAAAGGAAGGACCTGATGAAGCCGTTAACCTCCCGGGCTCCCTCCAGCTGCAACGCGTGCCCTGCGTCCTTGATGATCTCTAGCCTGCAGTCGTCTCCTAGATGCCTGCACTCAAGAACAGAAAACGCAGCGAGTGCCCATCAGAGTTCAGATGAGAAGCAAATTTCGTGCAGTAGCGAATTCAGGGAAGCAGTATATAGTGCTGCGAGAGATGGAGTGTAGTATTTTTGGTTTTACCTCTGCAGCCTGTAGCCAAGGTCGACGGGGAACACCTGGTCCTTGTCTCCCCAGAGAACTAGAGTTTGCTGATCGAAGACAGCAGAAATGCACAGTGTTACTACTTACTTGCAAAAGAAAAAGATTCAGATGGAAATGCTGATGGATCTGCAGCTCGATGATCTGACCTGGGTGAGGACCGGGAGGGGATCGATGCCAGCCCCGCTCTTGAGCAGCTCTCGCAGCAGCTCCGACCTCTCCTTCCTCTGGTCCACGAACATCAGCTGCGGCAGCAAACAGATCAGCTAGCATGGGCTTCAGAACTCAGTAGTGCCAGTCTCCTAAATCAACGCCGCCCATGATGTGTATTTAGTTGCTGCATCTCATCTTGCAATCTTGCATTATACCATTTCGTGTTGGTACTAGGGTAGTAGTTGGAACTTGGAAGTTGGAACTTAGCGGGACATAGCCGTGCGTCGTATAGTGCTGTTCCAAATTGGATCGCGTGCATGCATAATTCCAATGCCGAGTCTGAATCTGATCGCATCATCGTCTGCATGCTCTGCTGGATATCATATACTGTGTTAAAATTTGGGCCCATTTGGGGCAGCCCAATAAGCAATTTCAGAAAAATCTCAAAACCCATTTTTATGGCAGCACACATGGGAGTGGAGTGGGAGCTAAAGTTTAGTCCCACATTGCTAGTTGGAGGAGACAAACACCACCTTATAAGGTGGAGTGTTGTGACACTTGGTAAGCTTGTGAGAACAAGAGGCTCTCTCGTGCGCACTCCTCTTCCTCCTCCGCCGCTCGCACGCACGCACCGCCCGTCTCGTCACGACGCGACGCAGATTTTTTGCAGTCCGGGAAAACGGTTTGGACGGACGCGTCACAGTTAGTCGGTTCGGGTCGCTCCCGGATCGTGGGCTACTGTAACCGACCTAAAACGTGCGCGACGTGGACTTGGCCCACGTTGTACCCGTTAGGGTTTTCCCGAGCCGCACTATATAAAGTCGTGCGCTGCAATGACACCGAACCAATCTAGGTTTTGCCAATCTCGTGCCTTGCGCCGCCACCGTAGTCTACTCCATCCCGTGCGCCGGCGTGCACCGGCGAACGGGACAGCAGGTCTCCGGAACCGCTCGTCCTTGTGATCCTGTACGGGAGAGGGCGAATAAGGTTTTTGGGAAGCGCTCCGCGCGACTGCTTTCAAGTTCTTCATCACGGCTCGACTTCCTGGACGATCTCCGGGTCCGCGGGCGACTCGTCTCCAACGTCGTCTTCTTCGAGCTGCTACTGTCGCCGCTCAAGCTGCTACCGTCGCTGCTCCAACGACTACTTCATCTACAATCGTTCGGTACGTTCGTCACGTTCCGATGGCTGTGTTTGTAGATGTCTGGCTGCTGTTCATGTTAATTAATACGTCTTGTATTTTCGAGTTTAACATGTTAGTAGCTGCTGCGATCATGTTTACTATTCTGGAATTAATCCTGAAAATTATGCCTAATAATCCAACATACTATACATCCATAGTCCTCGGAACTTGCCGGGCAGTACCGCTACACCATGCTGTATAAAAACATTGGCTACGTGTTGCATTGCAGCTCAGAAATTGATTTTCTCCAACAATGCATATAGACTAACTATCGCGGATGAGATGAACACGCAAGCTAGCGTAGCTTTGGTTTTTTCTTTGAAAAAGTCCAAAACAAATCTTGAACTTGTAGATGAAAACTTAATTGAGCTCTGAACATTGAATCCTCGAAATTGGCATTCTCAACTTGTCCATCCGTTCTATTTTAGACCCTAGATCTGTTTGGCCCGTATAAATAATTTCTGAATTCGATAATCCGTTGCTTTCACTGACAAAGAAGATCCACCTGTCATATACATCTTCCACCTCTGATCTCTCTTACGAGTCAATACCGCACAGTTGGGGAGGCGCCCTCCAACTCCAAGCAGGGGCGAAGCCAGAATAACTGGTCACTGGGGTCAGATAGCTAGTAACACACACTTGTAGCTATTTTTAATGGGGTCATTTTTATCTTATACACTGTAGCTATTAGGGATTCTGTCGTAGGCATCGGTGTCATTTGACACCAGTGATTACACAGTAGCTCCGCCCCTGACTCCAAGCAGCACCGACGACGCATGCCCCCGTCCAAAGCAGCAGCATCCACGTCGACGACCCTTTTCGTGAGCTGCAGTGCCACACTCCAATTCCAGGCATGAAACTGAATCAAGAGGAGGTTCGAGAGATTGGTTCTATGAGGCGCCCTCCATTGCCGTACGGGCAAGATGTGGCCTCTCATCCAGTGAACGTGACCAAGGCATGACGAACATCACGTCATGACTTCTCCTGTGCTCGCACTTCTCCAACGTTGGTGGGCATCGGACCGAGCTCGTGGTGAGGGAAGAGGTATGAGAGGACGGGGTCGAGGGGGATGTCATGGAGAGGGGTTGCAGCGTGAGGCTGCGAGACACGCGGCGAGGAGGCTCGTTAAGCCGTGGTCGGTGCAGAAGGCCGACGATGCAGAGGCGGACACTGAAAGGAGGTGGATGTTGCCGGTGGTGTCGCGTGCGGCGTAGGAGGCAGAGGAGCGACGCGGGAAGGAGGCGTGCGGGGAGGGGCTCGGCGGCGAGAGGTGGGACACGATGAGAGGCACATAGGGGCCAAGTGGGACTGAGGAAGGGGGATGGACATGATACGTGGGACATAATCGGTCAGTGAGAGTAGCACTTATCCCGACCAGGATTGTAGTATTTTCTGTGAACCAAACAGATAGGATCCAAATAGACCGGGATTGACAAGTTTAGGTATCACTTTAGTGAAATTTTTCTTATTTTTTCCGGATCGGCGCAGATTTGATCAGCGGCGGTGTCTGCTAGTGTGTTGGATCGGCCAGCCCGAAACGGCCAACGCTGCTACTGGAGACGTATGGCACATGGGGCCACGTTGCAGCTAGGAGGAATCCAGGAGGTCGACGACGGCATGCATAGCCGGCACGTCGCTCCAGATCTATGGCTCCCGCCTCCCAGAGTGTAGGTGGTGCCGCTTCTCCCACTCTGTACTCTCCCATCAGCGCTATGCTGCTGCCTTTTTTTACTGAACAAATGCTACTGATTGATTATATACTTTTTTTTTTAGAGAGTACGCAGAATGCGTACCTTATTGTTATAGAAGGCAGAAATAAATTACAATAAAGTCACCCCTCCTAAGAGTAGGGGACCAAACACCACCACACCGAAAACACACGAAGATCTACTCTCTCGCTACTAGATGAACTCCGGCACCTACGCTTTCTTGCCTCAGACTTGTTTGCAAATCCAGTTCCTCAACGATTTCAGCAGCAATTCTTTCAACTGAGAGCTGGCGTCTCGTATTGTTGAAACACCAAGCGTTACGATTCTTCCATAAGGCATGGCAGCCAATGCAGACCAAGGCGTCCACCCTTTTCCTGTCCTTGTCCCTGAACTTCGCACGCTGTAACATCCACCAGCCCTGTAGGTTACACACTTGCGTCGGGGCGCTGAACCTTTCTCCGATTGCCGCCCTGCAACGGTGCCACACCTCCCTCGCGAACACACACTGGATGAGAATGTGCTCAGCCGTGTCCTCCTCCTGTAAGCAAACAAAACAGGCTGAAATTTGATCCTGCAGACCATGCCGCAGCCGTCTGTCAGATGTCCAAATTCTGTGCTGCGCCGCCAACCAAGCGAAAAGCTTGCATTTGGGCGACGCTCCGTTCCTCCAGATAGGTTCTGCCAGCGGGAAGCGCTCTCTTCCCTGTACCAGCATGTCGTAGGTCGAGCTGGCCGTGTACCTGCCAGAAGGACTCCACGGCCAACTGAAGATGTCGCTGGCCGTCGGGTCTCTATCCACTCCGTTGATCTCCGCCCAAAGAATAAGGCATTCCCTGGCTCCTCTATATGCCATCGTTCCCGGGACATCTGCAAGCCAAGCGTTGTCTGTCAGCCCTTGAGCAACTGTCCTCGCGTTCCTTGCGCGAGCCGCTACCGTGTTAGTGATCCCAGGTGCAATATCGCTTGCAGTTTTTCCATTTATCCAACGGTCGGTCCAGAACATGACTTGACTTCCTTCACCGACCTTGATGCGCACCAAGCTATCGAATACATTCATCGCCATTGGGTCTTTGAGCATAGGTAAGCCCTGCCAGGGTCGCCCTAGCTCCGTTCGCCGTAGCCACTCCCAGCGCGTCCTGAGAGCAAGGCCATGCAGCCTGATGTCCTTGATTCCCAGGCCTCCAAATTCTTGCGGCCTGCAAATGCGCTCCCAAGCTACAAGGCATTGTCCGCCATTAGCTCTTTCCTTTGCAGCCCAAAAGAAGCCACGGAAGCACTTCTCCAGCTCCTCAAACACCCACACCGGAGCATCGGCAATAAGGAGGTGATGGATTGGTCGTGCTGCCATTACTGTTTTCACCAAGGTGAGCCGGCCTGGTTTAGCGATCATCCCTCTCATCCATGCCGGCACTATAGTTGTTGCCGCGTCAACCATGGGCTGCCATTGAGATTTTGTCAGAGGCCGAAGGGCAAGCTGTAGCCCCAGGTAACGGATTGGGAAATCCACAATTGGGCAGCGAAGCACTTCTGCCACTAAGGCCTTCTCCTGGTCTCCTGCTCTAATTAGGGTGGCTGACGTTTTCTGAAAATTTACACAGAGCCCAGACACTCTACCAAAGACTGTGAGGATTTCTCTAATGGCAAGCAGGTCCTGCAATGTTGGTTTCAGAAAGACAACCACATCGTCGGCATAAATGGAAATCCTCTGAAATGGTGTGCAATTGCCAATTGGCTGTAAGAGCTGCCGCTCAGCTGCCCGCAAGATAAGCAGAGTGGCAGTCTCCATTGCCAGCACAAAGAGCTGCGGGGACAAGGGATCGCCCTGCCGCAGCCCCCTAGCTTGCACAATGCGTCTACCTGGCACTCCATTCACCACCACCTTAGTACTGGCTGTACGCATACAGATAGCAAGCCAGCGTAAGAACTCCTCATGCATCCCCATTTTCCTAAGCACTTCGAACAGAAATGCCCATGACAAGGTATCGAAAGCTCTAGAGATGTCCAGCTTAAGCAAGAGACCAGTTTCCTTTCTCTTATTTATTTTCCTTGCCAGCTGACGCACTAGCATGAAATTGTCATGTAGGATTCTCCCCCTGATAAATGCAGACTGGTTGACACTGACTAAGCTTTCCAGTTTCGGTCCCAGCCGATTTGAGAGAACTTTGGTGAATAGCTTCGCAAAGCTGTGCACAAGGCTAAAGGGTCGAAAATCCCCAACTTCTTCAGCATTGGGTTTCTTAGGTATGAGCGTGATTATTGCTCGATTTAGCCTCCCAAAATTCCTTCCATCACCCACATATAGCTTGAAAACTGCCGCCATAATCTCATTCTTGATGACAGGCCAGGCCCGATGATAAAAAGCCCCGATGAAGCCGTCAGGACCTGGAGCTCTGTCTGCAGGTAGCTCCTTGATGACACCCCAGATCTCTTCTTCAGTAAAAATATCACTAAGCTCTGATAAGTTTTCAGCTCCAAGGCCTAACTCCTCTAGATCAAGAGTGACATCTCTGCATGCAATATTTCCTAGCAGTGCATTGTAGGTTTCAAAGAAAACCTCTTCTTTCCTCTGCTGGCTCGTGATAAGTTCTCCATTGTGTCTCAGCACCGGGATGAAATTTTTTATTCTCCTGCCATTAGCCACAGTGTGAAACAGCTTCGTGTTGGCATCCCCATCTTTTAGCCATCTCATCCTAGAACGCTGCCGAGCCATGGTCCTCTCCAGCGAGGATAAAGCTAACACCGTGTGCTTTAGCGTGTGCCTTAACCACCATTCCTCCGGTGATAAGCTGCGTCGGTCTTGAGCTTGATCAAAATTATGGATAAGAATGTTTGCCATTGCAATCTGTAGTTTTAGGTTTCCTATCTTTTTATCACCCCACGAGCGCAGGTGTGCAGCCAGGCTACGAAAGCAAGCATCTAAGCGCAGGAAGGGATCCGTGATGCCAGGGTCACATCACCATCCCTCCTTCACCGCCTCCTCAAAACCCTCCAGTTTTAACCAGAATAACTCAAACTTGAAGCGCTGTTTGGGCCTGTGCGTTGCGCTCATAGTCAGCAGCAGTGGTGAGTGATCTGATACTGACGACGACAGGGCCTGCAGCAGAGCATCCGGGTATAACAGTTCCCAGTCGATGGAAACTAGTGCCCGGTCGATTCGAGTCATCGTGGGTGATCTCCGTTCGTTGCTCCAGGTAAACATGCGACCGTGCATGTATAGGTCCTTCAACTCCATGTTCCTGACAAAATCTCTGAATCTGTTCATATTTGTTCGATCGATGTTTCCATTGTTTTTGTCTGCAGCGCTTAGAATCATGTTGAAATCTCCAAACACCATCCAAGGACCTGGACACAGGCTGCGACGCTCAACTAACTCTGTCAGAAAGTGAATCTTCTCTTCATTCTCCTGTGGTCCGTAGACCACTGTGATCCACCATGATCCTCCCTGTCTGTAATGGACCTCCCCCGAGATGGAGAAGGAGTCAAGCGACAGGTTAGAGATCGAAAGCACCGTGGAATCCCAAGCCAATAAAATGCCACCACGCGTGCCTACTGCCGGCAAACAACAGAATTCATCAAATGCTGGTCCCAGACACTGAGATACAACAAAGCGATCCATCACTTCCATCTTGGTCTCCTGAAGACACACCACATTGACTGACAGCGTGCTCACAAACTCCCTAACTGAATCCCTTTTAGCGGGGTCATTGAGACCTCGGGGATTCCAACTCAACACCGCTGGGTTTAATTCCATAAAGAAATACTTGAAGAACACCAGGTGATCGAACACACTCAGTGCGCGCTGATCATCCCTCCCCCAGCAAGCATAATTTCCTCACGCGGCGGCATTGTTTTTCCAAAGACAGCTGCCAAAGTACGGACATGTTGCTCACGCAGCGGTGAGTCAAACAGATGTCTGAAATCCTGCAACGCCGCTTCTTCCACTACCAAACCCACAGGTGAGAGTCCCAGAGCCTTGAGCAGAGAGGTTTCTGCCGTCGAGGCCTTCTTAGATTTGATGAACGTTGCTGGCGTCGCCGGCGTTGTTAGCCTGGCGCTTCTTCTTGGGGTTATGAACTCGGCTTCCCGGATCTTCGCAGTGGCTGCTTCGATTTCTCGGAGGAGCGGCGGGGCCAGCGAATTCAGAATCCGCGCACAGAAGGTGCGCATCCTTCCCAGCGACATTGCTTCCTGATTCACGGGCTCCGACACCGTAGTGTGGTCCTCGATGGGCTGGGCTGACTCAATCTCCACCGAATCCACTGGGCTATGCACCTCATGGGCTTCATGGGCCGAAACTTGGCCTGGGCTGCGCACCTCAGCTGAAAGGCTGTCACCCACGGCATCAGATAGCGAGACTTGGAAGAAGTCGCCATGCACACCTGCCAGTGGGCCCTGAAAGTTTTCACCCGAACTCTCCTTCCCCAAAGTGACTGTCTCCTGCGTTAACGTGATATCTCCAGCTGTCGCGCCCACACAGGCCGACGCAGCAAGAGTATCAGGAGCACGGCTTGAGACAGGCGAGGGGGACCTGCACAGCTGTTCTATTTTGTCTCCCTCCACCGGAGGGCTCAGAGCTGGCTCGATGTGTGTCGAGTTCTCAGTGGCTCCACTGATAGCAGGAGCCACACCCACTGCTACCGCTGCTTCTACAGGCTCCCTTCCAGCGACGAAAGCAGCTTTGTCGACTGGCAACTGCAAACTGGAGCAGTCGACCGACGACCGGACCATGACTTTTTTACCCAACGGCTGCTTGCTTTTTCTCCTCCAGATCTTGCTGTTCAAACGCGGTAGCCGCCAATCTGGTGGGCCCGCCTCCTTCCTTGCTGTCGAACGAGCTCCGGCAGCCTGCCGCCGGTGATCGCCGCCGTTGGCGAAAGTGCCTCTGCTATCCGGAACACCCGCAGTCAAAGGTCTGTCCTGAGACGTCCAAAAACCCTCACCATCATGTTCAAAATCATCCTCCTCCGGCATGCCGTCCCTCTCACTGTCCGGCGATCGGCGCATGCGGAAGCTGGGGTCGTCGAGCAGGCAGAATTCCTCAATTCTCTCCACGTGCGTGAGCACACGATACTGCAAGAGCCCTAGCTCTCTCAACCTGTCCGCTGGCGGCGGGAATGGGATCCCCTCTGCCGGCTCCGGCACCCAGAGCAGGCTTATGGGCGGGATCGAAACCGGGTCCGCCGTCCAAGCATCCAAACGGAACGTACCAAGGTCAGAGCGATCCGCCGTCTCCTGGGCCACCGCCTCCACGGACGCCGACGTGCCCAAGATGCTCTGCACGGTGTCTGTCTCCCAGGCGTGCGGTGGTATTCCCTCCACCGCCAGCTGAACACGCGATCTCATAGCTACTTGCTTCGCCTGCGCTTGCCGGGTCCATTGACGGAAGTACAGCTTGAAGCCCCCATGCTCGAGGAAAGGCCTTCTAGCCACCGCACGCCGGTGCTCCTCCGAGCTGAACACAAACAGAAAGTCCTCCGGCTTGAAGATATGAACGAGAAAGACCCCTGCGGGATGCTGGCCTGAACGACGACAGCTTCCTCAGCCTGTGCGCAAGTGACCGGCGGCCGAGCTCCGCCCACGTAAGCCACCAAAGCGAAACGAAGTCTGTCCTCCATGTCCTCCATCTGCGCTGAGCGGCGAATGACACATACGGCGGCCCCGCCGCGTCCGTCGACACCAAGACATCACCAACCCTTTCATGCGCCACCTCCGTCTCGTAGGCACGCGTCGGACGCCTCTCCGCACCCGGCGGCAGCCACGCAGTTCCGGAGGGACCTGGGCGGGATGACGACGAGTCCGGTGCACCAGGCTGCCCCGCAGCAGGCGTACCCTGTCCTCGACCGTCCGAGCCCTGAGCCCCGTAGGGAGCGTTCACGACCGCCGGAGCCCGACCACGCGGCACCCAGGCCATGCGAGAGGGACCCGGGTGAGCAGCAGGCGACCGCTGATCCGATGCACCAGGCTGGCGAGCAGCAGGCGCATCCCGATCCCGGCCACCAGGCTGCCCAGTCCTGGCATGATCCTCCGCAGCACGCTTCCGCCGTGCCACCGCATCAATGGCCCTCTGCCGGAGCTCCTCCTCAGAGTCCGGGCTGCGGGGGCGTTTGCAACCCCCCGAGCCGTGACCATCCTCACCGCAGCGGATGCACACCTGCTTGTTGGTGCAATCCCGCTTAAAGTGCCCTCCTTGCAGACATTTGAAGCATTTCCCTGCCATGGACGGCGACACCGACCGCGCCGCCGTCTGCCTCGCCGCCAGATCTCGTTGCATCTGCTTCCTACGCCTCCACAGAGTCTTCCTCGAGGGTTTGGGCTTCTCCCAGACCAGCCGACCTTTCATCCGTTGCGCCGCCGCCGCCAGACCTGTCACGGCAGCAACTGGTTCCTCCCGCCGGCCAGATCTCACCTCCGAGCTTCCCTCCGACTGCGCCGCCCGGCAGGACGACGCGCTCTCACTCGACGAGAGCCCAAGACCAGAGACCACCGGCCTCGCCGCCGAAGACGCGCCTGGACTGGAGGGTGCTCCCTGAGCCAGCACCGTGCCAGCCCGCCGGAGTCTGGGTGGGTGGCCGTCGCGGCCGGAGCGGCAGGCGACGGGTGGGTGGACGCCGGGGCCGGAGCGGCCGTCGGCGGTGGGGAGGTGGGTGCCGGGGCTGGGGCGGCCGTCGGCGGTGGGGGGTGGGCGCGCTCTCAGTCCTCATCTCTCTCCGTCGTCGGGTGAGCGATTTTTACCTAGTCAACACATGAGATTTGGGCACGTGACACGCAGCGCGTTCGAAGAGATCAGCGCTGATCAGGCCTAACTTTAGTCTCGTCTAGATTGTCCTAGTAGATCGATCACGGCAACACGTGGTCTCCTGGCTGGCTAGTTTCGTGTACGGCTAAAGAATCGAGCATATGCATGCGAAAAGGACGTGAGATCCTAGTTAGCAATTGAAAACCGCACGAATATGCACGCAATGAAACACCGTGAAAACCATGCAAAGAAGCCATTGTTTCTCGTGAGATCCCAGCAAAAGAATAAGAATGAAATTAGACGTATTAATTCTGAGCCACACTCGATTTATTAACGCAAAGCAGGTGCATTCTTTCTGAGGTAGCGGCATCGTCAGAAATAAGTCACCACTCGAAAGAAAAAATTTGCGACATATACCAACCGAGGTATACATCCAAAATGATGAGCAACCACCGTTAGGAGTAGTTAATTAGAGTATATTTAAAAAATGAACATAGCTAAATCAGACAAACAAACGTAGAGACAAAAATTAGCGGCGCTAACCTGGATGAAGTCGTGGAGCACGAAGTCCGGCAGCCACGGCGGGCGGTGCATGGAGCGGCACACGAGGCGGCGCAGCCCTTGGGCGGTGTCCGGCAGCAGCGCGTCCTCCACGGCCATCTCCTCCCGCGCCGCCATCGCGCTAATCTCCCTGGCCGTGGCCGCGACGCCGCTGGTCATGACGACGACCCTGTCGACGCACTCCCTGGCCTCCACGGCCGCCATCCGGTACGCCACGAAGCCCCCGTAGCTGATCCCGGCGACGTGGTAGCGTTCCACGCCGAGGATGCGCATGGCGTCGGCGGCGCAGCGCGCCTGGAAGGCGACGGAGCGGAGCGGGGAGGCGGAGCGGGAGCAGGAGCCGAAGAAGACGAGGTCGGGGACGTAGAGGTGGAAGGTGCGGGAGAGCGCGGCGAAGTTGTGCGCCCACGTCCACTTGGCGTCGCCGCCGAAGCCGTGGAGGAGGAGGAGCGGAGGCTTGGTGGACGAGGATGCGGGGCACCAGAAGCGGAGCGTGGTGGCGTCCGGGCCGGGGAGGCGGACGGTGACGGGGCGGATGCGGAGGCGCGCGAGGAGGTGGAGGGTGAGCGCGGCGTCGCGTACGGCGGCGAGGCGGAGGCGGAGGAGCAGCCGGAGGAGGAGCAGCGAGAGGGAGAGGAGCGCGAAGAGGTGGGAGGTGGTGGCCGGGTGCTGCTTCATTGCGGTGGCGCCGGCCGCCGCCGCTGCCGCTGACCCGCTGCGCGGTTTCATGATTATGTGAGAGCTGTATCGGCAGTTTGTACTAGTTTGCACAGCACAGCTTCTTTCCTTCTCGGTGCGACCGCGATGTATATAGGACTCTTGCTCGGTTGTGCTCCTAGTCCGACTGTATAAATAGAAATTTCGATCTTTGCTAGGCTGGAGTGCTGGACTAGGATAGAAGTGTTAAAAGTTCGAACTCTACTACAGGATGCCGCCGCCGTCGCTATGCATGAGGATGCGTCGATCCCTAGCGTGCACGCTAGAAAAGAGTTTCCCCCTACATAAACCAGCGTCGATCAGTCAAGAGTTAATCTGTCTCATTGACAGTGCACCAGTACTCATCCACTCAGTTTCAGTCAAATGTTTCTCGTTGCGTATATCTGTCGCCGCACGGATTCAGATATCAGAACTGAACTTCCCTAAAAAAAAATCATAACTGAAAACGAGTGGAGTATGGCCGCCAGCAAGCAAGCGACATGTCACTTGTCAGCTCCAAGATTTGAGCTACGGAAAGCCTCCGAGTTGTCTCCGTGTCGTTCCCAGGGCGGCACCGGAGGCGGAATACCGCGCCGCCGCCAGCCCCCTCCTCCCCTGCCTCCCTCCCTCGCCGCTCTTGCCATCGGCCTCCACGCCGCGGTGGCAGCGGCCTCCCCGCTGCCAAACAACTGGCTGGCGGGGGTGGTTCCCTCTCGTTCGGCGCGGGCGGATGTCGGGCCCGTTTGGGACGACGATGACGGGCCGCCGGCGCAGGCACGCTGGAGCGGCGGCTTCGGGGCTGGTGGGGCGCATCTTGTCGACCTGGCCTCGTGGGTGGCAGGTCGGCGGCGCTGGCGCGATGGGCCGAGTGGGTCAGATCTGGATGCTGGCGGGCCCGCCGGTGGTGAGCCGTGGAGGAGGCAAAGCAGTGGAGGTCCTGGAGGGCGACACCGTACCGGCGGGGCAGTGGAGGTCCTGGAGGAGATGGTCGCGATCTGGAGCCGCCGAGGAGGGGGGCTGCTGGAGTCTGGAGAAGGCGAGGAGTAGGCCAGGGGACGTGGTCGTGGCTGGGGCAGCTAGGTCGTGCGGCGTTGCAGCTCGAGCGCGAGCGGTGGCATGTCGGGGGCGGCGGACCTGGAAGGTGGTCCAGGTGGTTTGTTCAGGGCGTGATGGTGAGTTGGATGTCAGGGCGGCGGCTTCGAGTTTCTGCATCATCGAGCGTGTTTCGCCTTGTGTCGTGTGGGCGACAAGGTTGCTCTCAGTGTTGTTCGTCGTCGAGGCTCCACGGAGGGTTGGTCGTTTTCATCTATGTCGGAGTGTCCCGTATTTGCTCCTCCCATAGTAGCTATGGATTCTTCTCTCCGATAAGGGTGGAGTGTTGACCGGTCGGCCGCGGAGTGGTGGGTTGTGCTTGGCTCTAGGTGTTGTGTGGGCTCTGCCCCGTGGTGTTCGTCGTATAGTTTTTGCCCGATTTCTCCCGCTAATAAACCGGACACCTTCTATTTAATTAATGGATAAGACAAAACTTTTACCTTCATTTAAAAAAACATGTCACTTGTCAGACCGACCGTCCCTATCAGCGCGCTTAAGCCATGCACCATCGACTACATGGATCCGAAGACTACAAACATACGAGTTCTATTCCTGTCTATTCCAAACTTCAAGCTTGCTCGCCTGCATGGCTGCGGTGTGGCTTCTACGGGCGATTGAGAATTCAAATGCACGTACCACGAGTCCACGAGTCGTCCGAGTACAGTGGCTGCAAAGTGATGGCCTGATGGGTGTATGAAACCGTCGTGTGTCCAGCCTTCAATATTTGGCTTCCTTTCTTCCTTTTTTCTCCCCAGCTGACTTAAGCTGGGAATCTAATTATACTCGATCGGGATGGACATGCATGTACAGGAACATCGTATACATACTCCATTACTAGATCATGATCATTCATCGTGCCTTTCTTGGTCTCCACCGATGGCTATATTTTTCATAATAATACTACCTTTGATCCGCTTTATGTGTCGTGGAATATGTGCTACGCTAGTACAAAATTACTGCACAACTGCCGAGACTTGTTACGGATCAGAGGAGTATCATTTCATCCGATATACTCCGTACTTGGCAGAGGAGTATCGTTTCATTCGATATACTTGGTAGGAATTAGATGATTACCACATGTCCACGACACCTGTACGTTTTATTACTTTATCATCCTTTTGTGATTTTTAAGACCATCTCCAACGGCGTCCTCGATAGGATATCCGGATACCCGTAAATATTGTCCAGACCAAAAGCTTAGCACAAGCAAATTTTGGTCTTGATCATTTCACTTGATGATCATTTCACTTGAATTAGAAGATGACGATCATACACAGCTAAGTTGAAGCAGGTTTCCCAGACGAGCCTCGGACGTCTCCTCTCTCCCGCTACAGTAGAGAGAGGCGATTTTTCGCCGCCTGCAGATCCACCTCGTTCCGCCGTCGATCCAGCTGATCCCTCGCCCTCCGCCGGCCGCTCCGGCGGCGGGAGGGCGGGGGATCTCGTTTCGCGTGTGTGTACATAGCGTAGGGTGTGTGGGTTCTCCGGCCGGCGGCGCCATGGAGGGATGGTGCTGTTGGTGTTTTGGTGCAGGTTGGTCCTTCCTCTCGCGGCGGAGCTCGGTGGAGATCCGCGGTGCCATGCCTGCCCCTTCGCTCCTTGGGATCTCTTGATCCTCTGGGAGCGCCTCCCCCTTCCCGGATCTGGCGTGGCGGCGGATCTGGGTCGACGACTTCGGTGCAGTTGGAGATGAAGCAAGCGGTGCTGCCGATGGAGGACGATGGAGGCTCTTCGGGGTTCGAGTTTCGACGACTTCCCGTCCGTCAGGGGGCTTCTTCCGTTCCAAGGCTTCAGGGAAGATGCGGCGGCGGCGCGTCATCGATGCGTCTTCCTCCGTTCCGGCGACATCGACGCAGAAGGACCTACGTGTAATTTCTTTCTTTCTGCTGTCCTTTTCTGCCTACTTGTTGTAATCTCCAGTTGTATCCTCGCAAAAAAAAAAAGTTGAAGCAGGTTTCCTAATCGCGCTTGAACACTCTCGTAAATTGCTCACCGGTGCTAAAATCTTGGTTTTTTTTGTTTTCCAGCACGAATCCTAAAGCAACGTCACCTCCACGGCTCCACGGTCCAGCCTTCTAACGGAGTACCCGTTTTGCACCCGCAGACCCGCTCCTCCATCTGGGGCACCTAAACCCAGTTCTGACCTTCTCACCCCAACCCCCACTCGGCCACCGCCGCCGCCGTCCTCGGTAAACATCGCCATGTCACCTGCCGCCGCTGCCGCTGATGCCGCCGGCCCACGCGACGTCGCATCCGCAACTACGAGGACTTCGCGCGGGTGCACCAGTACCTGCTGTCTGCGGCGGGCATCCCGCCGTCGCTGCACCGACGGCTGTACCGCAAGCTCGCCGACGAGGTGTTCGACGGCGGGGAGAAGTTTTCCGTTGAGCCCTGCGAGGGAGGGAGGCAGCGCCGCCTGGTGCTCGCCTCGGAGGAGCCGCTAGGGAGGGACTCGGACGTCTTCCTCGTCGACCACGCGTGGACCTTCCGCCTCACCGATGCGCTCAAACAGGTGAGCGTCGCCTGATTCCTGCTACGAATTGCTCGCGGTAGCTTACACGGAAGCAACTACTTGGCTGTTGTCTAGTTATTGACTCTGTTTAGTATAACCATTTCGTTTGGAATTTGTGCTTTTGATATCGAGGGGGTTTCATGCCGTGCTATTACCCATTTTGCTACATTGGCTTAGTAGAAATTTCAGCTGAATTTGTTGATTGTTGATGATTTTACACTGTAAATTAGTTACTTCCATTAGTGAAGTGAGTGGCGACTAGCATTGCATCCAGTTTAAGATGTTCTAATCTGTTCTGTTAGTCTACTCTGTTCAGAGCATTTTTGTCATCAATTAATGGTTACAGATATGTACTGTTTTTCTTCCAGTCAACTACCATTCAGTTACAGAAATTTTGCCCTGTCATGAGTGATCTCATGTTTGAATGTTGGTGATTTGTAGTTACGGGAAGTACCAGGACTGGCTGAGAGAATGGCAGCGCTAATGTGCGTCGATCTGGACAGGAGGACCGAGGTCGAAGAGTCAGATGAGCAGGACAGTGAAAAGAGTGGGAGTCTGGAGCATGTCTTGCAGGTGCTGGAGAAAGAGAAGACTAGAATCCAGGAGAGGGGAAGTGATTTTGCAGCATGGCTGGAGCTTGAGGAGCTCGGAATTGATGATGATATGCTAGTAGCATTGGATCTATCTGCAAATTTTCCGGTCTGACTCCTCTCCACATATTCATGTTATTAGTTGATGTTGCCTGTATCACATAGTAATAGTAAGTCTGGTCGATCTCATGTATTTATATGTTTCTGTGTGTACGATTCCATGCTTTGGTATTTCAGGAGAAGAAAGAACATGTTTTCTTCAAAATGATAAAGCTCATTTCACAAGAAATTAAGAACTTTTATTTATAAACTTAAGTGCTTGTCAAATGCTACAATGTGGTTTGTGACCTCAATATAGCATTTTTTGAACATTCTGTGTTAGTTATCGGAATCGCTGTTTCTGAATGATCTATGCTTGGTATTTGATGTTTTCCTGAAACTGTTCTTTCCTTTGTTTCTCACTAGAATCTGGTAGCCCTCAACCTATGGGGAAACAAGCTGCAGGATCCAGAAAAAGTGTTGCAAGAAATCAGGAAGTGTGGAAGGTTGAAGGCACTTTGGTTGAATGAGAACCCTATCCTTAACCAATGGTCAGAATTGTGCTTTACATGTTTTTTTTTTACCTATTTTGTAAGCTCTCCTAGTCTCCTGTGCATATTTTTTCATGTTCTTAATTGGTTATAGGTCAAACTACGAAAACAATTTAATGATCCTGATGAATGAGAATTAAGACATAACTACTTATTAGCCTTCAAATGATGCTAGTGATTTTCAAACTGTAGCACTGCTGCAAATCATAACCTAGAAGATTCAACTTGTGTATTCATCAAATGGTTGGTCTGGCATGATAAATTTAAATAAGGATGGAATATATCTAAGAATTTGCTTATTAAAAGGAAGAAGTAAACTTGCCTAGCGCCTGTCAGATCTTGGCTCATTCATTTTCTGAGTTCTTACAGCTGAACTCCATGTTTGGATCTTGTTGTATGGATGGTTTGGTAAATATGGCTTGTGATAATTCGGGGCATAGGAGTGAATTATCTGAAAATATCCTGAGATTGTTTCATAGTATTTGGTCATGCTGCTGCCTGCATTGGTAAAAAACAACATGATAGATATGTGCAACTTCTGAGCTTAAGCCTTTAACAATATAGCAAGTGAACATCACTCTGGCTAATGAACATATTTCGGAACTCTATCTATGAAAATGATACGCCTTTCCATGGCGTATTCTTGAGAAAAAAAACATATTTCGGAACTATTTGTGATATCTATTTCAGGAACATTGTTGTAAAATCCTGTTATTTGATTCTAATATTGTTTTGGTGTTCGACAGTGTTGACGAAGGTGTTCTTGATGCTCTTCCTGAACTGGAAATCTACAATTCACATTTTACAAGGAGTGCTAAAGAGTGGGCTTTAGGTTTTTGTGGAGATATGGTTGGAGCAGAAAATCCCTGTTTGTGTGTGGAAAGCATATCATTGGAGAACATTGTGACACTTGACCTTTCTGATAGGTCAATCCACAAACTACCAGAGGTAAGGTACTCAACGTCTACAGTTAGTTCTTTATAATTTAATAACATTATTTCACAAAAGTTTAGGTGTATCATCTTGCTCGAGTTTAAGCTATCTTTTTGTCAGAACTGTACAATCAGAAAAAGGTGAACCGCTCCTGACAGCTTTCCTCTCTACATTTTTTATTTCTCAGGTGTTCTCCTCTAGTAAACTATCATCTGTTTCGAACTTAAACATCCGTGGCAATCCTTTGGACCAAGTGTCTGCTGCTGATCTCTTGAAGTTATTTAGTGGATTTACACATTTACAAGAGTTGGAGGTATTATTGACCAAACTTCATATTCTCTCGTTAATATGCTGCTATCTTTAGTTCTTGTCTTCTTTCTAGACTAGGACACATGCAATAAAGATATACATGGAAAAATGATTTATCTTTTCACAGGTAGACATTCCTGGCCCTCTTGGAAACAGTGCAATTTCCATTCTCGAATCTCTTCCCAATCTTACTTTGCTAAATGGTGTCAATGCGTCGAATATAGTAGAGAGTGGTAAGCATGTAGTGGATTCTGCACTTAAACCACGTGTTCCAGAATGGTCACCTGAAGATTCCCTTGCTGAAAGAGTTATTGGTGCAATGTGGCTGTATCTTATGACATACCGGCTTGCTGATGAAGAAAAATCTGATGAAACACCTATTTGGTATGCCATTCCTGCAACCTCTTTTCATCCTTTTCTGAAAGAGACAAAGAGTTATTGGTGTAATTTTAGTTAATGTGAAGTGAAATACTGCAGAAATTTGTGCAAAAAGAATCTTGTTAACATTATGACATTGACTAACACCTAGTGTTGGACTAGGGTTTTATGTAGTACTATAATTGTATAAATATACTCAGTTAGACCATTCAAGAAATATGTTTGTTTTAACTACTGGGCAACTAGAAACGTTGAGCTTGGACATGAAATACATATGCTTCTTTTGCACTATTATATTGATTTGTGGCTGGTTGTTTATGCAGGTATGTCATGGATGAGTTGGGCTCAGCCATGCGCCATAGTGATGCTCCTAACTTTAGAATGGCTCCTTTCTTGTTCATGCCAGAAGGAAACCTAACTTCTGCTATAAGGTATTGACGTTTGAATTGTAGTACTATGTTACCATTATTTGTTTTTTTACATGTATCATTATTTAGTTTGTTTTTACCTGTACCAATATTTAGTTTGTTAATATCCAATAATTTTCAGTTACACAATTCTGTGGCCTATTTGTGATGTTCATACTGGAGAAGAATGTACCCGAGATTTCTTGTTTGGTATTGGTGAAGACAAACAGCGTTCAGCTAGACTTACGGCTTGGTTCCACACACCAGAGAGCTATTTTATTCAGGTGCTTTTTGCCATGTCAATACTAACTTTTGGGGGATTTGAGATGTACACGGATCGATCAATAGCCTTATGTTGTTCTCTCTTGCTTTCTGGCTACTTCGTAGGAATTCAGAAAGTACCAGGAGCAGCTTGAATCAACTAGTATTTGTCCTTCTACAAAAGAGACACCTTCAAGCAAAAGTGTACGTCCAAGTGATGGCCGCGCACTTCGAGTATTAACTGATATAACCCAAGTCGAGGAGTTCTTAACACGTCCAGAGTTTGTTCTCAGTAAGCAATGCTCTGTCCTGCTATATCATATATCTGTATTTTTTTCAGAAGGATTGACAAGTTAAGATGGAAATGGGCTCTGGCTATTATTTCTGCAAAGATGTCCCCTTGGGCTTGCAATCCTTTTCCTTTACTTTCATCACTTTTCTTTTTTGTTGGAATGTTTGTTCATGTGGCCCTGCAAAGAGTTGTCACACCTTTTTTGTTTACCTAAGGAGTTAAATAGATAAATAAATGTTATATCTTTTTTCTGATGTAGTGTACACCTCATGATGGCACCCTGCCATCAATATAGTTTGCTACTCAAGGAAGCGAGCCTAGCTCACTTGGTTGTGAGAGTGGATGTAACCCAACCACCTGGGTTCAAGTTATTTATAATGAAGGGGTTTCCTTTTCAGTTTTCTTTTGAAAAAATATAGTTTACCACTCAAGTTGTAAATTATGTTATGACTTTGGTGATATATCTAGTAGTTTACTACGGAGTAAAACAGAAGTTGAGCTAATAATTTGAATGCCACTTGGTTTTATTGGTTCTTTTGATATGCTTGTACAGTCATGGTGATTCATAGAGACTAGGAGAGTTTACAAAATAGGTAACAAAAAAAACATGTAAAGCACAATTCTGACCATTGGTAAAGGATAGGGTTCTCATTCAACCAAAGTGCCTTCAACCTTCCACACTTACTGATTTTTTGCAACGATTTTTCTGGATCCTGCAACACTGATTTATTAGCATCTCTTTACATCTATTGTGTTCTCGTGCAGCAACTGATCCGAAGGATGCTGACATCATCTGGCTAGGTGCGCAAGTTGATCCAGAATTAAAGAGTTCGCTAGGTCTTACAGACGAACAATACACAAATCAATTTCCTTTTGAAGCTTGCCTGGTCATGAAGCACCACCTAGCAGATACTATCCACAAGGTGAGTGCTAATGAGCTCTTTGGTGTATACCCTTCTTTCTGGAAAACCTTTGGCATAGCTTTGCTTGGCAATCTATATAAGTGCTTTCAGTTCAGTACCTTTGACGCTAGTGCCATCTGAAACTAAGATGAACTCCTACAGGCATGGGGCTCACCTGAGTGGCTTCAACCTACATATAACCTAGAGACCCATTTGTCTCAACTAATTGGAGATTATTGTGTGAGGAAACAAGATGGTATGGACAACTTGTGGATCATGAAACCTTGGAATATGGCAAGAACAATTGATACCACTGTCAGTGGCGATTTATCTGCTATCATCAGACTTATTGAGACAGGCCCCAAGATATGCCAAAAGTATATTGAGCATCCTGCACTTTTCCAAGGAAGGAAGTTTGACCTTCGGTACATTGTTTTGGTCCGCAGTATATGCCCTTTGGATATATTTCTTACTGATGTTTTCTGGGTATGACCTGAAAATTTAATGATACTTGATGAATCTCTGTGTCGATTAATTGATGATGATATCCAGTGACTCTTGTCCATCCAACTTTTCCTTTTTGTAGGTCAGGTTGGCAAACAATCAATACACTTTGGAGAAAACTAGCTTTTTTGAGTACGAGACCCATTTCACTGTGATGGTATGATCAAATTTCATTGAAAATATACACATTTTGGATATCACATCATGAATGTTAGCTGTGTAGATGATTGTTGATGTTGTATTCTCTCTCCTGTTATACTAAATCTGATTCTGTCTTGTAGCAGTATGGGAATCAGTCATCAAATTCTCATTATAATGCATGTTTTAGAATGTAATCTAGCTCCCTAATTGCTCTTCCCATCCAGAATTATAATGGAAAGATGAACCATATGAATACTCCAGAGTTTGTCAAGGAGTTTGAGAAGGAGCACCAAGGTTTTACAGCTTGCATTCCCTCTCATTTGTATAGTTTGATGTCTTAGGTTTCTGATTTATTGTTAAATTTTCAGTTAAATGGCTGGAGATCCATGAAAACATAAGGAATATGATAAGGCTTGTCTTTGAGTCGGCCTCAGCTGTTCATCCTGAGATGCAGAATACATTCTCTAGGGCCATCTATGGCGTCGATGTTATGCTTGATAATAATTTCAAGCCAAAGATTTTAGAGGTATGCCTTGACTACTTCCAATAACTCTTGTCCCCTCCCGCCTCGTCCCCCAACAATGTTCATACTATTCGGTAAAAGAACAATGTTAATGATACCTGTTTAAGATTGTGCATCATTATAGTGTTACAGTGCATGACCAGAACATAGTGCTTGTTCCATTAGAGCTAGAAAAGCACTTGGACTTGGGTATTACCATTGTATGGCCTGCTCAGTATGAAAGATATCAGTCCGTTGATCCAGATATTCTCGATGTAGCATTTTCTTTGTCCATTAGGCATGATAGCATTATTATGGTAACTGCTAAAGTGTAGAAGTTAATGTCTGAATCAAGATAGTAACTACCTCACCTCTTCACCATGAAATGCAGGTGACTTATTGCCCAGACTGCAAGAGGGCATGCGAGTATGACACGAGAGCTATCGTTGGAAGCCAGGGCCCCATCAGAGGCAGTGATTTTTTCAACACGGTGTTTGGCTGCCTCTTTCTCAACGATTTGACAAATGTGTCGCCTCTGTAATCATCTTATCAAATCTGTTGTAAGACCATTGTTCTTGCACCATGGTATGTACAAGACCTGTTTGTACGTTACACATCAATGGCATCCATGACAGGATAGACTCTTGAACTGTGATATGATCATGTGAATGGAGTTAATGTGGAATTTGCTTATGTGGCTTGGTAAAAACTGATATTTCTGACACTACCTTGCTTACTTGAGCTATACAATTGTACCTGTTCAATGATACAATGTTATACCATTGCAACGGTTATGTGATAGTTATCTGCAATTTTAGAAAGTTTGGAGAAAATGTCAGAAAAAAGGCTTGTGTTTCAATGTGTTCTTGTAGGTTTCGAAGGGATTGCGAGCAGCACTGGGTTGTAAATTTGGAAAGCAAGCCTGAGCCAAAGTTTCAGCAAGCTGTAACCAAAAGTTTCAAGAAGTGACTTGAAAATAAAAGACTCGCAACCGCCGCGCCCTCTCCGAAGAAGAATCACCACGCTCCTAGCACTGAATCGACGAGTACCAAGCAACACCTTCAAGGAAAGTCACGATGCTGCCGGACCAGCGCACTGGTCATAGGTTTTCCCCCGGCACAGAGAAAAGGCTAGAACGACTGAAATGACGGAAGGAAACAGTAGCAAAAGAGTTTCAGCAAGCTGTAACCAAAAGTTTCTAAGAAGTGACTTGAAAAGAAAAGCCTTCCTCAAAAGTCAAAAGTATGTGTGTCTCATGTTTGAAGGCAAGGCAACGTATAGACCTTAGCCTTGCAGTTACTCACACACCCACAGTAACTTGGAAGCATCATTCGAGGACTCTACAAAGCCTAAGAATACATGCTCGCCTGACACTACATATGAGCATGACTGCTGAATACTGTCCACTTAACGTACGTGCAGGAAGATCATCTTCCTGACAGCCCAAATCAAGAACGAACTGGAGGCGTGGCCATGAGCAGCACGACCGACCATGCCATTGTCATACCTCGAGCCATCTTTTCTCTCGTCGTGAGCATGATCTTATTCTCCATCGCTTGCAAATCCGACCCGGACCTCCTCTTCGACTACTGCGTTGCCGACACGACGTCGACCGCCACCACCTTCCACTTCAACGGCCTGCCCTGCATCGACCCGGCGACGGCGCGCGCCGACCACTTCGCCACCTCGGCGCTCTCCCGCTCCACGGACCCGTCCGCCACGCTCTTCGGGTTCAACGTGACGCTCACCAACCCGGCCACGTCCCTGCCGGGCGCCAACGCGCAGGGGCTCGCCATGGCGCGCATCGACCTCGCCGCCGGCGGCATGGTGCCGCTGCACACGCACCCGCGCGCGTCGGAGGTGGCGCTCGTGCTCAGCGGCAGCGTGCTGGTGGGGTTCGCCGACACGTCGTACCGGCTGTACACGCAGCTGCTGCGCGCCGGCGAGGCGTTCGTGTTCCCGAGGGGGATGGTGCACTTCATGCGCAACCTGGACACGTCCGCGCCGGCCGTCGTGCTCTCCGGGCTCAACAGCCAGAGCCCCGGCGCGCAGCTCGTGCCCTTCTCCGCGTTCCGGACGGAGCCGCCGCTGCCGGAGGAGGTCGTCAAGAAGACGTTCAGGATCACCGGGCAGGACGTGCAGAGGATCCAAAGAAACCTCGGCGGATCTTAGGAAAAAAAATTATCTTCTTGCATCGATTTAGCGTACTTTCAACCTTATAAATTCAGGATGTGCAGAGTGCTTACACTTGTAACGAAAATAAAAAATGGAGCACGAAAGTTATGCCTCAACTAACCTTCTGCTCAGTGACAGCCCTCTCTTGAGTGGCACAATTTACAGGATCCAAAGAAACTAGGGCGGATCGTAAAATAAATAAATACTACAACAACAAAGTACTCTAATATTCCCTCAGTTTCTCAATATAAGATGTTTTATCTTTTTTTCTAGATTCACATGTATTGATGTATGTACATATATCTAGACATGTTTTTATGTGTATGTTTATTTATTTTAGTCCACATCTAATTAACATGTGAAATAGCTAAAATATTTTACGATTCTCAAAAAAAAAAAAGCTAAAATATTTTACATTAGTAACGGAGAAAGTAAATAGTAGAAAACTGGGCCTAAATTATCCATGGGCCCAGCTATAGCCCTTTTTGCGTGTCAAAGTTACAAGTCTGTTCAAGGCCCAATAGCGTGATAAAAATACATTAGTATACCTGAAATCTACATAAACAGTAGAAAGAAAACTACACATGTTGTACACCTAATCTGAACTCCTCTAAGGCCATGTACAATGCAAAGTGTTCAGCCGGGTGATTATAAATAAACCAAACATTTTCAACCACCAATGATTATTTCTATAGGGACGGTGCCTAGTTAAGCATTTGTCTTGTGTAAATAATCACTAGTGCTTAATGAAAAACGGGTTTATTTTCGCAAGCACCTCCATAAGCACCTTGCATTGTACATGCCCTAAGAGAGCTAGGTATTAGAGTACTTTGTTGTACACCTGGCCTCGGTCCGGCTCCTTCTCATAGCACGATGTAGTGGGGAGCAGATAAAGGAGAGAAAAAAGGCAAGGGGGGAGCGGAGATGAGACAACTGCTAGAGTGGGGGGCCTTAGTGGAGGTGAGAGCGCCAATGGAGATGAGGGTGGTCAGAGAATGTTGTATTCAAGAGAGGAAATTGAGTGTATTTGGTTATTTGGTGGGTGATGTGGGTGAGAGAGGGAGTATCCCGTCATGTTTTTATCCCTCCTCTTATCCTTTTGATTTTGTTTGTGACCCTTGACAGAAAGAAATTATATTTCACCACCTACTTCCTATGATGTTGCGGTCACTGGATTGTTGTTCTCAGGAGTGTTGTTAAATTAGTCTTCTTCTGCTAGAGAAATGACCGGAGAAGAAATGTGTGATGCAGATGAGTAGGTGCGCATCATGTGATTCTTTGTTGTATCCATGGTCACGGTAGGAAGGGGTGTCTTGTACATTGTGAAAACTGCATACATATTAATCCATTGGGTTTTTAATTTGAGTGTGCAATTTACGTAAACCTTCATATGCGAAAACCCAAAAGTGTCTCGGATCACTTGATCCCTTTAAGAAATAAACTGCACTCATAAAAAAATTCAAAACATAAATCCACATGATCCTAGGAGCCAAATGTCCTCATCACTTCGTGTCTGCATTTCATTGCCATGGCGATGTGATTGTATTGTTTATATGTTTATGATGTATGCACGGACCGAATCCAAGTTGCGCCAATAGAATTGAACATGCTAATCTTTTGCATCCAGCTACTCAATGTGTAGTTCTATGCAACGAAAATTATTTCAACTGAATTTCATGACCCGCAAGACTTATAAAACACCTCTATATGGATGTTCTCTTGCAACATTCATACCCTTTCTAGCCTTTACCCTCCCATCGGAAGTTCACAATGCAGAACAGATAGATTTGAGATCATATAATTCAAACTTCAAGTGCAACCACAGCGAACGCCTTTGGTAGCGTCACCACTCGTGGCACATTGATTTTGCTCCTCCTCCTCACCGCCTTCGTAGCCACCATCGAATGCACCGGGAAATCTCGGTTGTGTACGGGGGGCGTGGAAGCACCTCCACACAGCTGCACAAATATTTAGCATTAGGCTGAAGTTCACCGGCGACTATTTTATGGGCTGCATGACGCAAGCCATAGACCATTTCACGTTCTACATCATCAAAACTCAAGGAGAGGCAACTGGCTTCGCCATGAAGTGCATGGAGGCCGAAGTCTCCTGTTTCCTGAGCTATGGTCGATTTTTTTGGTTACCACCAATATCTCGAATCCTGCAATCTTACATTTAAAAGAAAGAGAGGCATCTTGTCTTACAATCCCTTTTCTCAAAGAACTCTCCAGATATTTATATAGTGCCACATTCAATGTAGTCACACACTTTGTCATTTAGTTAGTTTTTCTTCACACATTTTGTAAGATACTATAGGAAATGAGATGCAAATGCATAACAAAGCCATGCCTTTATGATTCTAGTTTGTCTATTCATCTTATATTTATCTTTGCTATTAAGTAGAGTACAAAAAAGTCACATTCATTCGCTAATTATGTAAGTTGTAGTTTGTTGCATGTACAATGGTAGAGGAGTCCGGTCTTCTCTTAACCCTCCACGTTATTTAGAGAAGTCAATAAATATGAGGTCCTACAATTTGTTATCTCTTACCATCTTAGCAATTAATGACCATCAATTAAATTTTAGTGTGAAATTATGTTAATAAGGGAATGATTATGGTACAATGAAGAAAATGGCCTTCTCTTAATTTTCAATTTTTAAGATCATCCCTTAACTAAGCGAAGACAACACTCTATTTTTTCGTTCTCTCTCCTCCAACTGAGTCCAATTTAGCATATCTAAGGGAAGGTTGATGTCACCCCATTGTAAATACCCTCCTAGGAATAAAAAGGAAAGCCACATCAATACTAATTAATGCAGTTTCATTTTTCTTTTATTGCATTATTTGTTTGTTTGAAACTTTTCATGTCACGGTGTGGGTCATAACATTATGATCGTGTCGGTATTTTTTTTAAACATACAATCATACCAATTGAATCAACTGATACGTCTCAAACGTATCTATAATTTTTGATGTTCCATGCTGATATTATATCAATTGCTACATGTTTTGGTTATACTTTATATCATTTTTATGCATTTTCTGGGACTAACCTATTAACAAGATGTCACAGTTCCCTGTTTTCTGCTGTTTTTGGTTTCAGAAAATCTATTAAGGAAATATTCTCGGAATTGGACGAAACAAAAGACATCGTCAATAATATCACGAGGAGATCACGGAGTCCAAAGGGGAGTCGGAGCAGACCCACCAGGGGGCCACGCCACACTAGGGCGCGGCCCAGGGTGGGCCCGCGCCCCCCTATGGCGTGGTGGCCCCCCTCGGCCACCGACGCCGCCTCTTCGCCTATATATTCTCCGCGACGCGAAAACCCTATTACGGTCGATCATATTCCACGAAAAGTTCCGTCGCGGCCGTCATCGTCAATCTCAGATCGGAGGAGTTCTGAGGCTCTTCCCGGCACCCTGCCGGAGGGGAGATCATCACCGGAGGGCTCTACATCACCATGCCTACCTCCGGAGTGATGCGTGAGTAGTCCACCCCTGGACTACGGGTCCATAGCAGTAGCTAGATGGTTGTCTCTCTACCTTGTGCTTCCATGTTTAGATCTTGTGAGCTGCCTAACATGATCAAGATCATCTTATTGTAATGCTAGATGTTGTGTTTGCTGGGATCCGATGAATATTGATACCATGTTTATTCAAGTTGTTTATCTATGTGCTCTTGATCTTGCATGCTCTCCGTTGCTAGTAGATGCTTTGGCCAAGTAGATGCTTGTGACTCCAAGAGGGGGTATTTATGCTAGATAGTGGGTTCAGTCTCTAGATATCTGGATCAGTGACAGAAAGGTCTAAGATGGTAGATGTACTGTTGCTACTAGGGATAAAACATTGGTGCAGTGTCCAAGGGCACTTGTATTGATTACATTACACACTTTACTTCATGCAATAATCTGTTGTTAGCAACTTAATACTGAACAGGATGCGAATGCTGCCTTGAAGGTGGATTATTTAGGCATAGATGCGGTTGGAATAACAGTCTATGTACTTTGTTGTAATGCCCAACTAGATTTCATAGTAGACATCTTGGCATGTATTGCATTGTTATGCCCTCTCTATTTGTCAATTGCCCAGCTGTAATTTGTTTACCCAACATGCTAGTTATCTGTTCTGAGAGAGACACCACTAGTGAACTGTGGACCCTGGTCCAATTTCCTCATACTGTTTAAACAATCTGCTGCAATCATCTGTTTCCTGTTACTTGCTGTTTTCCCTGCTGTTTTCCACACCATACGTTTAACTCTTTGTTTCTGCAAGACCGGAGAGATTGACAACCTCTCTGTTTCGTGTTGGGCAAAGTTCTGGTTTGTGTCTGTGCAGATTCCACGTTGGTGCAAGCTCCCTAGCGCCAGGGGGAGTCAACATCAACAACCTTCCAATTGATCGTCAAGTCCTACTGGATTGATAACCTTGGGTAGATTTCTCAAGAGAAAACTTCTGCTGTCTACATCATAACCTTCCTCTTGGGGTTCACCAACACGTAGCCATCAAGCTGTTTTCTGGCGCCGTTGCCGGAGAAGTACTCATCATCACCATCATCATCATCCTCAAATACTCTCCCGTCAACCAGGCACCATCAACCTATGGTTAGATTGCGAAGAGATTGATTGTACCCCTAACCCATCAGAGTTCAAATTCTTGTTTTTTTTGAAGGAATCCACACTGCGTATTCAACACAGAATACAACACAGAAATAAAAAAGCACAGGAATACGCAGAAGAACAAACCCAAGAGCTCAGCACAACAGCGAAGCCAGAAGAACCGCGAGGCCGAACGCTGAACCACCGCATTGCCTGAGGAAGAACTTCATCGCCGACGCAACGCCGGAGAGGAAGACCCCAGGCCGCCGCCATCCCCGGAAAGGAGGCACTCAACTCATGCGTGTTTTAACACATGCGTGTCTCATAAAAGACGAAATACTATTGGGAAGCGAGTTCCCGTCGATAGTAAGACGTATGTTGTGACTTTGTCAATCTCAAGACCAGGCTGCCAGAGGTAAGATGTGCGTGTTTGTTCATAGAGGAGTGTATACACGTGTATGTGAGCGTATGTGTTTGCACTGTCTTTCGGAAAAAACGGTGGATAGAAAATAATTTTTTTACCGTCCATCATATTAATGGTGGAACATCATTCTTTTAGCATTTCCCCCAATATCTTTTCTTCTAGAACCACGCACGAGTGCTGCATGTAGTCTCCCAATATATACATGTTTTGGTTTTACGAATAAGTGTAATGTTTATTTGTTCTACTGATTTCTTGCCAAACAAAGAGAAATGAGAAGAAACACAAGCAGTTTTGTTGTGACCTAAGTAATGAACACATTGCCCACGACGTACACATTCACACAATAGCTAAACAATATCTCTATACACAGATTACATATTATCCCGTGACAACACACGGTTATTAAACTAGTACTGATACATAGTGACACCCAAGCACGTCATACTGATGTACTCCAAGACACGCCGTGATCATTCGGTTGTCAAGATTTCAGGACTTCCGGACGTACGGCAGGCAAAGCTTCATCCGCACGGTGCTGGAAAAACAGGCGATCTACCGACGATAGGTTTACAAGGTTGCGGCTGGCCGGCACCTCACGAACAGTGGAACACGAGGCAATCGCACGCAGTAGAAAAGTTGGCCCATCGCTTTGTCCACAAAGGGATCGATCTCTCCCCGCCACCTTTCTACTCTCATCTCGGGGGACACCGCCAGAAAGCGGCAAAGAAAAGTCGAGGAATACGACGCCATGGACAAACTCGACCAGGAGCTCGTCCTCGTCTTCGTCTTCTTCGCCTACGCTACCGATCCTTCCGTTCCGTTACCCTTTCGTCCTTCTCCTTCTCTCCTTTCGTGGCTGCCGTTCCGCCATGTCACGCGGGTTCGAGGACTCCAGCAGGGTGCGTACGTCCACTTCCTGACGTGCATGGGTTGATCGGTGTTGGCAGTTGGTAGAGAAAAAATATGCTAGAAGTGCATAGTCTCTGAAGAAGTTGAACTCCTGGACGAATTCCCTCAACTGGTCAGAAAGCAGAGCGTCTCGATCTCCCTTTACCCTGCCAGGCATTTCAATCCTGTCTTTTGGGGAGCATCGGCAAAGGCAAACATTGTTCGCACCAGGGGCCAACTGAGAGTCAGACAAACTTTACCACCACCAGTTTAAATTACGACGTGGCTGCCGCCTGTCCGGTAAATATATGTGCATGAACCGTCAAAAAGGCAGTATAAACGTGATCGGCTCGCAGGCGAAATCAATCAAATCTTAAGAAAAGAATGGTCAATCTAAAAGGATGCCAAATTCCCAAATTCCTTGAAGTTTCCTAGCCGACGCGATGCGAGGTCAAGGAGTCGATATCTCTCTCGTTCGGTTTCTGTCATTTACTAGTACATCCTACGGTGTCTGAAACCAATCCGCTGTTAAATCTGATGAGGTTTTCTGCAGTGTGCAGCAGCAACAAGTTACCCTGAATACGTTGACTGTATATATGGTTGCACGATCGGATCGACGGCAAATGAGAGAGAGCACGACTTGTACACGATTTGCGTGTTTCATACGAGATAAAGAACAGAAACACACCGAGACAGTTCATGTGGCCACTGAACTCAATCGCCAGCCGTATTTCAAGTTCTTGCTCCAAGTACAGATGTAACTTCTGACGGAAAGACAGGTACTCCTACAAGCATCAGCCACACACACACAAATCAGGGTCCATTCCAGGCCAAACTAAGCTATGGAGCCGTCGTTTTCGGTTGTTCTAGGTAAGGACCGATTCGTCAAGGGTTAAACTTCCTGTAACTCCAGAGTTCTATCTGTCTTCATCCCAAGTCTTGCAGACTCTGAATTTGTTTCTTCCTGTGATGCACAGATACGATGTCTTTGAAAACCTAGCTTGTAGTATATTCAGAGATTTCAAAACTGTTCTGTACACGTAATGTGATTGATCGATGTGAGGTGTGCAATTCTTCACCTAATCCCTGACGTGGACGTCTTGGTTACACCGAGCAGGTCGCCTGACAGAGATAGGAAGCAAACAGTGGTTAAAAACCGTATGAATAGGGCTCAACTTTTGATAGGCCTCAACTTGAAAAATCGTACGACTTCTGAATTCTAAAGGCAGTGCTATTTAGTTTAGCCTGATTTTTCCCCGTTGACACGCTAAGCTGCATATAGAGCCATTTCAACTTAATGTTTCTAATTTAGGGGAAAGATACCTAATATTTTGTTTGTTAGTTGTTGACTAAATATATACACGCATGGAATCGTTGTGTTTTGATCGATTACATTCTGCAGCATAAGAAGTAGGTGGAATGAAACCCTAGGAAAAAATAAGCACTGCTCCGAATCTAGAATGCTTTCTTTTTCCTAGAAAAGAAGAGGGAACGGAATGGATATAATTTGGTCTAGAGCTGAAGCTAGGCATCTATTAAGTCGGCAAAAATAAAGGCTATTTTAGTCGGCAACTGAGCATTTAATCAAGTTGTCAATCAGGCCAGTCATGGCTGAAGAAGCTAAAGTAATTCCAGTGTAGAGAAAGTTGTGGTTGCAACTTGCAACTTATGTGGCTACCTCCGAGTGACAATGGTTATACTGCTCATGGTCACGGGTCCAATCTACTCTTCAGGGAGGTGACCTTGTCCATCCTGATCGAGACCTTCTTGTCGCTTCTTCTAAGGTTCCAGCCCATTCGATTCTTCTTGTTCCGGCCGGGACGTAGATAACGAACGCAAAAGTGTTCTAGATGGATGCCAAGGCGTACGCAGCGTCAATCTCCTGACGCGCATGGTTGTTCTCATCTGCAGAATCTAAGGCGCGGAGAATCGATAGCAACGTCCAAGTCGCGGCTATTGTCATGGCAGGAAGAAGAAGAAGTAGGCGTAGATGATGAGTATGTGGACGTACGGTTGCAGCTAAAATTTGAGTCTGAATGGTTCATGAATTCAGGGTAGCCGCACCCGAATCCAAGTTCTGGTATTGGCATCATTCAGAGGCTGAAATGCTTTGATCAGGACGCGTGTACCTGCAAATTGCAATGCATGCACACACATCACTGCTGAAAATGGCACACAATCTCATCATGTACCTTTTGTCCTCAGGTACGCTCGTCAGAAACCAAACCAGGACGAGCAAGACTGTCTGTTTCGGGACATTGTCATATGTCTGAAAAATGCCGGAGTGGATATCAGATAGTACTAGGTAGCTATTGTTAGGTGAAACAAGAGATAATCTGAGGACAAACGGGAGGAATACGGAGTTGGCATGCAGGCCAAGTGGCTAACCAACCGGCGTTTTCACAATCAACTCAGTGATCGACTCACCAACCCTATTTAGCCCTCTCTCTCTCTCTCTCTCTCTCTCTCTCTCACCCAGATCGGCTGCTGCATGCTCTCAAAATCGTCCAAGTAAGTTAATTTACACAGGTCAATAGACTATTTGGACCTATCTTCTTAATCAGACAGAGACAATAAGATACAAAATGAATGAAGAACACACGCCAGTATGACTTTTTGTTCTGCGAGTTACACGCCGGCCTGACTCGTCGACGTGCAACTGCCAGGGAAAAAGGCGGTTCTTCCTGGGGCTCTTGGCGGGCAAAGGCCACTAGGCCGCGCTGAAGGCCAGCCTAAACCCAAACGGGTCAAGGCCACCGCGTCGATCGGAGCGGGCCGTGTGAAGAGATGGACCGGGTAGATAGTCCCCAAGTCCAAAGCCGCAAAAGCGTTGACGCGCACGACATGGGCACAACGGGTTCGATCGGGCGGAGCGGGTTCGGGTCAAACAAAGACATTGCATTCTTTTTTCTTTCTATATTACGGAAGAAAGAGGAGTATGTCCCATTGTATTTTGCCACGCGCTCGGAAAGAAATGTAATGAGTAGAAAAGGGAGCTGTATGTATTGGACCCTACACTTTCTATGAAAATCCTTAACGTGAACCATGCCCTGGTTTTGGATACTCCCTCGGATACGTTTTTAATGTCGTGGAGAGAGACCTGGAGTAGTGCAACCGTTTTTAATGTCGTGGAGAGAGACCTGGAGTAGTGCAAATGCATAGTATAAGTCACGACACTTTTTTTTTTGAGCAAATACCAAATATATTAAACCAACAAATAGTACATGATTACATCGATTACAAAAATAATACTAAAAGAGACGAGCAAATCTTTGAAATCTTCAAGCTCTTTCTTCTTTCATGACACAATCTTGTACTTTTCTGAAGGCAACCGTAGATCAACGATGAATACATCAAACCACAGACCTGTTAATACCAACGAAGGTTCTCCCCTTTTAATTTTGAGCCGCAATGTCAAAGCTTTGTGCACGCACGCAGCCATTAAATTAATCAAGCAACATCGGCAAGAGCACCACCACTGATATTTCAGGGAAAAATAACCGAACAACATTGTCGACGTCGTTGGGAGCCGAGAGAACGAATCACCATTGCCGAGAACGTAGTAGCCGGGACAGATATTGCGAGGACAATTCTCCTCGCGGCAACCATGAGAAACAATCTAAGATTGATCTGGCGAAGCAAGATCTGAAGAACCATACCTAGACAAACTTAATCTTCCAAAACCATCGTTGATGTCGGTAAGGAGATCTCGCCGTCGAACGAAAGTCGAAAGATTGCTTATTGTAGAAGATGTCATCTCCATTGATGAAGACGATGACGAAAAAAACCTAGATTGAAAGACTACTTTTATTAAAAACTCCACTCATAGATCGGATTCCCCACCCCTCCCGACGCCGGCAAGGCCGGCCGGAGGAGGGGGAACAGATCTACGGTGAAGGAGAAGAAGTGGCGGCGCCTATGTTCTAAGCGGCGGCGGCGGCTTTTCTCGTGGCTAAACCCAATCCACTTATGGATGATTTTTTTATGGGTATTATAAGTCACGACACTTAATTAGGATCAGAGGGAGTAGTTGTTTTTGCATTATTTCATACTAAACAAATAATGATTTTATTTTTCTTATGGACTAGGGCTTGCCTAGGTCTCAGACGACTGAGAATTAGTAAATTCTCAGTCGACCTGCCACACGTACGTCCGTCTAACTCAGCGTGGTGTATCACGTGTTCTGATCGTTCTTCTCAACCTATTCGCATATAGCAGTACGGCCCAGCTACAAGGCCCACGAACGAACCAACCAAAGCAAGCCATGAATGAGTTTGTTCGTACTTATAAATTTGTATGTATGTATGTATGTTTAGAACGGAGAATTTTTTGAAAATTTAAACAATATATCAAGTGAGATTAGAAATTTTTTGTGCCCCCAAAATGGAATACTTTAGTGCATGAGTTGCAACTCAAAAAAGGGTGCGACTATTTCTAGTATGACCGAGAATCATTTTAATTCTCCACTCCAACAAATGTCAGTTGAAACAAACTCTTAGCTAGCACAAACCACACAAATTCTCAATTACAACCCACTTGCAACTGGAAAAGACTCAGTTTCAACCCATTTGACATTGAAAAAACTCAATTACAATTCACTTGCAACTAGAAAACAAATTTGACTGCACTTAAAAAAATTAAAAACTCTCAGTTGCAACCCACTTGCAACTGGAAAAATCCGACTTGTAATTGGAAAACGCTCAACCCAACCATAGTTAGAAAATCTCAGTTGTAACACAATTAGAACTCAAAACTAACTAGAACAAGCAACGGTGCAAATCTGAGTTACAACCACACACGCTGCCAGAGAACTTCAGTTGCGGCTGCTACTGGATAAAACTCAATTGCAACCCACTTATAACTGTAAAAAATCCACTTGCAACCTACTTGCAAATTGACAAAAAACTCAGGGGTGCAACTAGACAAAAAAACATAGTTACAACCCGGTTGTAACTGGAAAAAAATTCAGTTGCAACCGACTTGCAACTGAAAAATCTCGCTTGCAACACACTACAACTGGATAAAATCTCAGTTGCTCCCCACTTGTAACTGTAAAAAATCCCAATTACAATCCACTTACAAATGGACAAAAAACTCAGTTACAACCTACTTGCAACTATAAAAAAAACTATTTACAACCCACCTGCAAATTGACAAAAAACTCAGGGATGCAACTGGACAAAAAAAATCAGTTACAACCCAGTTATAACTGAACAGAAAAGTCAGTTGCAACCGTCTTGCAATTGAAAAATCTCACTTACAACAGACTATAACCGGATAAATCTAGGTTGCTCCCGACTTATAACTGTAAAAAAGCCCAATTACAGTTCACTTAAAAATGAAAAAAAAAACTCAGTTGCAACCCACTTGCAACTGTAAAAAAACCAGTTACAACCCGCTTGCAATAGGACAAAAAAATAAGGGGTGCAACTGGACAAAAAAAAATCAGTTACAACCCAGCTGCAACTGGAAAAAAGTCAGTTGCAATCGACTTGTAACTGAAAAAATGTCAAACAAAACCTCCCATTCTAGCATTTCCCGTTCTATCATCTACCTATCAAATGGCACCGAGAGAACGGAAAGACATGGGAGCACTTTAAAAAAAACAAAGGGCAAAAGAACTCAAAAACGAAAAAGGAAAAGAGGAAAGCAGACTAATGGGCCCATTAACCAACACCTAAACACGCAACACGCACAGCAAAATAATCATGCACAGTTCCTTATATTTAGCGATGAACTAGGCAATCAGCTACTCAATAAGCTTAGGACGAACCACTAGGTATTGTAATGGCATAAGTTGTGAACTTGTAGGGCCATAGGGATACTAAACTGGCAGAATTTGTGAACTAGTAATGCAAAACACAAGTTCGGTGACTTAAAAATCGCCATAACAGCCTATTAGCAGGCAACTTTTAGGAAGAACCAGAGATTTAGGGCCTCTTTGAACTAAAGGATTTGCACAGGAATTTTGAAGGATCGAAATACTTCAGATTTTCACCTATGGTGGTTGTTTGATTTGTTGGATTAAATGCTATACGAATATATCTAAGAAATCATTTGCACTATTTCCTATAGGAAATCTAACACCCACTCATACCTCCTTTTAAAAATCCTTTGCTTTTCCTGTGACTTAATCAAACGAATTTTGGTTATGTAAATTCCTGTAGGATTGAAGTATAGATGACAAAGCAATCATGCCTTTTTCCTATTCCTGCGATTTTACAATCCTGCGAATCAAAGAGGCCCTTATAATGGCATAACGTGTGTACTTGTACAGCAGGGAATGCATACCAACATGTGTAGTGACTTATAAATTTGGCATGATCTACATAGTAGCAGGCAGCTAGTGTCGCAGCATAGGATGAACCAGACGGGAATTATAATTGCATAACGCGTGAATTCGTAGAGCAGGTAAAACCGATCAACATGTTCAGTGTTCAAAATTTGCTAAACCCCTCATGTACGTGGGCTGCCAGGACGCTCACGCGTACACGAGCCCTCGCATCTAATGCTCGCAAGGAAAATCACAGAAACATAGATCTTGGAACTCCAAATCCAACGGCTATGAACGTGAATGAGATCTCACGAGTTCTCAGGCGACTGAGAACTAGAAATTCTGTATAAAATAACAAGCTGCAAAAATTTAACGAGTTCCTATGAAAAACACAGTGGACAGTTCCTAGGGACTTGGCATTTTTTTATTTACAAATCATCCGTTAATTTTTTCGCCACGTCAGCAAACTACCGACCGCCGTCACGGAGTGACCAAAACGCTCGCGCGTGGCAACTTCCTGACCCTTTTTCAAGTTCTGCAACTTTGTGACCAAAACGCTCGCGCGTGGCAACTTCCTGACCGCTTTTCACGTTCTGCAACTTAATGACCCAATCGCACATTCTCAACAAATTCATGTACTAAATTCACGTTCTGTGCGCGCGCGGCATACTTTTTTTACAAATCATCCGTTAATTTTTTCCCGCCACGTCAGCAAACAAACGACCGCTGCCACGGAGTGACCAAAACGCTCGCGCGTGGCAACTTTCTGTCCGCTTTTCAAGTTCTGCAACTTCTTCACCCAATCGCACATTCTGCAAGTTCTTGTACTAAATCTATGTTTTTCTCATTTTTTTCTAAACAATAAACCACTGCCATTTGATATTATAAGCATATTACAATACATTGATCACAACTCTCACCCTCACGAACATACTTGCCCAGGTGCACGCATATGGAAAACAGGAAAAGGTTGCCGAAGAAATCTTATGCTTATGCATGTTTACATGACATGTACACTTGTACAGCATGAACGGTACCGCTCCGGAGCTCACGACGAAGGCATGATCTTGATCACTCGGGTTTGCAAGGATCTTCATAGTGTCCATACATAATCTCAGCCAAGCAAATTTGAAAACATAAGAAAGTCTCAGCCAAGCAAAAACGCCGGCGTCCCGTCATGCGTACGTCCGCCACACGATCCGTACGATATCTAGCTACAAGGCACCTAAGATCAAGGTCTTGCAAGCGACCTAGCTCCATGTCAAGATGCATGTGACACCATCACCATTGCACAACACAGTCCAGAGGATTAAATCTAGCAACCTCATTTGTTTCTTTAATAAGCACAACAGAATGTCATGTGCTTGTCTTTCCAATATACAATAGCAGTACCTACTCCGATCCCTAGAATATTTCGCAGCTTTCTGAGGAGCTCCATTCAAACACATGCTCCTCTTTGTGTTTTTCTTCTGAAAGGTCCACCGGTCTATTGATAATTATCTATAACAACACAAAGAAACTTAAAAATATAAATTTGTTTTGGATTGCCCAACGACTACTACAACACTGTAGCGAGCTGAAGGTGCGCCGCCGTCATCGCCCCTCCATCACCGATAGGGGCATATCTGTGGGTGGGGGTGGGGGGGGAGGGGGCACCCCTCCAAAGATGCGAAATAGTTTACACCATTTCGATTACACTTGTTCTCTAATAGTTTAAAGCAAATTTTAACACAATTTGTTAGAATTGTGAAGATATGTAGACCAAAATATACTATCTATAGTGTAATATTCACAAACTTTGAACCCACGTATTGAAGTTATATTGTTCATGTAAATTCTCGCACCACCAATATTATGTATCTAGATCCGCCACTGATCACCGGAGCCAGACAAATCGTATCGTAGTACAGCTTGTCGTAGTACATATACGTGAAGTCGTCATGCCAATGACCCCAAGGACCAATGCAGTGGAGTAACAACCATCGTGAATGATGAGAACCCTGAATCGAAAGAGTCAGATGTACAACCACACCAACAAATACGAAAGCCGACTAGGTACCAGAAGATCTACCAGACACACAAATCCACATGCCCTTCATTGGGGCTAGACGCACCATCGTAGCCCCGATAGGGTGGATAGGACCTCTTCAGAATCGCTGCCGCCTCACCATCCTAAAAGACACTAAAACTTCAAAAAAAAAAAAACATAAACACTCTTGCCGGTGAGAGACTGTTGTCCGCCTTGTTAGGGTTTAGGGTTTGCAGGAAGCGATGCCCCGTTGGGGGCTCGGGTACGTGTTGATATAGGCGGTGGAAAAGCCCCACCGGTGGCGTGTACAAGAGGGTACGTACGGTATTGGAGTACTACTCCATATACAGTACGTATATAAAAGAGAATACAGAACTATGTCTAACACCCCCCCTTAATCACAACCTTGGGACAAGTTGAGATTACGCATGAAATTATGAAGTTCCTTGACGGGCAATGCTTTGGTGAAGCCATCAGCCACTTGATCTTTGCTGGAGATGAATTTAATCTCTAAAAGCTTGCTTGCAACTCTTTCTCGAACAAAATGATAGTCAATTTCAATATGTTTAGTCCTGGCATGAAACACGGGATTAGCAGAGAGAAAGGTAGCTCCAAGATTATCACACCATAGACATGGTTTGATGGACAGACGAACACCGAGTTCATCAAGCAGGGCCTCAACCCAAATAAGTTCTGCAGTAGCATTAGCAAGTGCTTTGTATTCAGCTTCTGTACTAGAACGAGACACAGTAGCCTGTTTCCGGGCACTCCAGGATATGAGGTTTGAGCCAAAGAATATTGCAAAACCACCAGTAGATCGTCTATCATCGAGACATCCTGCCCAATCAGCATCTGAGAATGCACTAAGCAAACAGGAAGAAGACTTCTGAAAAGTTAATCCAACACTGATGGTCCCTTGAATATAACGGAGGATGCGTTTAACAGCTGTCCAGTGAACGGTGGTAGGAGCATGCAAATATTGACAAACTTTATTAACAGCAAAAGATATATCAGGACGTGTCAAGGTGAGATATTGGAGAACACCCACAATACTCCTATATTGAGTAATATCAGCCGGACCAAGAGGGGAACCATCATGAAGGGATAATTTATCCGTGGAGGACAAAGGTGTAGGAGTGGGAGTGCATTGTTTCATACCAACTTTGATGAGAAGATCTCCATCATACTTTTCTTGAGTGAGAAGAGGCCATCACCAATTTTCTTGACCTCTATACCTAAGAAGTAATGAAGGTCTCCAAGATCCTTGAGGGCAAAGTCATGTTGTAGATCATGAAGAAGGGCTGAAATGGCCGAATCTGTGGAACTAGTAACAATAATATCATCCACATATATGAGAACAAAGATCATAATGCCAGACTTGTTGTAAAGAAAAAGAGACGTATCAGCTTTGGAGGGGGCAAAACCAAGAGCCTGAAGCTTGGTGCTGAGGCGAGAATACCAAGCGCGAGGAGCCTGTTTCAGACCATAGAGTGCTTTGTCTAGTTTGCAGATGTATGCGGAGCATGAGGGTCTTCAAATCCAGGAGGTGTTTCATGTATACATCCTCTTCCAGAACACCATGTAAGAACGCGTTCTTGACGTCTAGCTGCCGCATTTTCCAGCCTCGAGAGACAGCAACGGCCAGAACAAGTCTGATAGTAGCTGCCTTAACCACAGGGCTAAAGGTGTCCTCATAATCAATACCATATCGCTGTTTGAAACCCTTTGCAACCAAACGAGCCTTGTACCTGTCAATGGAGCCATCGGCATTGCGCTTGACACGATAAACCCATTTGCAATCAATAAGATTTTTAGTGGAATTGGAAGGAACAAGATGCCAAGTTTTGTTAGTCATGAGAGCATCATACTCCTCTTGCATAGCATGACGCCACTTGTCATCAGCTAGGGCCTCCGATAATTTGCTAGGTTCACCTGTAGATGTAAACATACCATAGCGAATAGTGCCGTCCTTGTATATATTTGTTTGAGTACCATAGGGAACCATACCATCTTTTGGTTTGCGGGGTTGTTTGATGCCTTTTTGTAGACGTGTGCGCACCATAGGCACAGGAGGAGCCGGAGGGGGCGATGGCGCAGAAGATCCGAGAGACAGCGCAGAGCTGTCGGCAGAATCAGGCGGAGGATCATCACGGGCGGGCGTGTGCACGGGAGACCGATCGGAGCAGGTCGGACCGGGCGCTGCATGTGGCGTGGGCCGAGACGAGACAGCACGTGGGGACCTTGTCGGCGACGGGGCCCGGGACGGGGACGTGGCGTGCGTGGGCTGGCGCAAGGCCGCACGGCGGCGCATGGAATCATCAGGTGATGATTGCGCCGGATCCAGGCGGATTCTTCCACAGCAGAATCAACAGACGCATCAGCATCGGGGGGCGGAACATGCATGTCGTTTTGCAAGAATGTAGAAACACTTGGTTCTTCATCATTTGAGCTGATTTCTTCACTGTTTTGACTCCCGTTTTCTGCACTGTGGTCATGGGACTGAGCTGCATCATCAAATAGCTGAATAGGTGGTGGATTAGTAGAAACAGGTACAGGTATATAAGGCGCAATATTCATGGTAGCATCAATTTGGGCACTCCTATGTGAATGTTCAACATCTTTAGGAAGCAATAGAATTTCAGCACGAAGTTGGGCGCCAGCGTTGGGATGAAGAGCAGCAAATGGGAAAACTCGTTCATCAAAAACAACGTCACGAGAGATGTAGACACGCCCAGTGGAAACATCAAGACATTTGACACCTTTATGAAGAGGACTATACCCTAGAAAAACACATTGCTTGGATCGGAAAGAAAGCTTACGTGTGTTGTAGGGTCGAAGGTTGGGCCAACAAGCACAACCGAAAATTCTAAGAGGGGTATAGTCTGGTTTGATATGAAGGAGACGTTCCATTGGAGTGTCAAGTTTCAGAACTTTGCTAGGAGTCATGTTTATAAGATAGGTAGCACTAAGGAAGGCTTCGTCCCAAAACTTCAAAGGCATGGAGGCTCGAGCAAGCAAGGCTAGGCCAACTTCAACAATGTGACGATGTTTGCGTTCAGCAGAACCGTTTTGTTGATGAGCATGAGGGCATGAGACATGATGTGTGATCCCAATTTTTGAAAGAAACCATGGAGTTTTTCATATTCACCTCCCCAATCAGTTTGCATAGTTATAATTTTGCACCCAAATTTACGCTCAACAAGTTGTTGGAAATTAAGAAAAACTTGATAAACATCAGAACGTTTCTTAAGTAAATAAATCCAAGTAAACTTGCTATAATCGTCTATGAAGCTTACATAATACTGATGTTTGCCAACAGAAAGAGGGGCAGGTCCCCATACATCAGAGAACACTTGTTCCAGAGGAACAGTGGAAACACTAGTGGAGATAGGATAAGGAAGTTGGTGGCTCTTTGCTTGTTGGCATGGATCACATATGTAAGGAGTAGGCTCGGCGAAAAAGGTAATTTATTCCTGCGAAGAACTTGCTGCACGATAAATGAAGAAGGATGACCAAGCCGGCTGTGCCATGTGGATGACGAGGGCATAGTGGTGAGGAAGGCATGCTTGGAGAATCTTGGGACACGGGCACAAGGGGGTAGAGGCCATCACGACAAGGTCCCTTAAACACGATTTGCTTGGTCTCCTGGTCCTTGATCAAAAAGAAGAAGGGATGAATTTCAATAAAGGCATTATTATCTAGGACAAGTTTATGTGCAGACAAGAGATTTTGGGAGGCATTAGGAGCATGTAAAATATCATTAAGATGTAAAGAGCTATTAGGAGTGCGCAAAATTGAATGACCAACATGAGATATATGCATACCAGTACCATCAGCGGTGTGGACACGATCACGGCCAGTGTACTGCTCACGAGTTGTTAACTTGCTCAGCTCTCCGGTGATATGATTTGTGGCTCCAGAATCAACATACCAATTAGTATCAACGCCATAGGAAGCAGCATTGGCACGTTTGTCATATGAGTCATCATCACGGTCATCATCATCATCATACCTCCACCAACAATCACTAGCCGGATGTCCATGAATCTTACAGATCTGGCAGGTCACATCAACATATGGAGTAGGCGCACGGCTACGGCGACCATCACGACGCCGAGAGTCATCACGACGCCCATCACGACGCCTGTCATCGCGGCGCCCGTCACGACGTCCACCAGTTTCACGACGGCCATCACGCCGTCCATCATCACGACGCCCATCACGGCGCCCTCCATCATCACGACGCCAGTCTCGACGTCCATCATCACGGCGGACATCACCCCCCCACGGTCATCATAGCGAGCATCATTGCGACGGCCATCACGCCGTCCATCATAGCGAGCATCATCACGACGTCCCTGATCAGCAAAAGGAGGCGGTGGCTGACGAGAGACGGCATTAGCAGAGGAGTGGAACGTGTTGGAGCTTTGGCCTGTCTCACTAAGCATAGTCTCACGGGTATCGAACGCCATCATTTGATCATATAATTCAGACAAAGTAGTGCTCGGGTTGCCATTGACAGAAACGACAATAGAAGTATAGGTAGCATCAAGACCATTAAGGATATACCCGATAAGTTCATCATCTCCAATGGGTGTGCCGGCTGCAGCAAGAGCCGAGCTGAGGGACTTCATCTTGGCAAAATATTGGTCGACTGTGGAGTCGAGTTTCTTCGTGTTCTGAAGTGCACCACGCAGATTGGTGAGTTTGGAACGGGACTGCGAGGACACCAGGTTCTTGATCACGCTCCAGACGTCGGCTGTGTGCTCAAGCCCGAGGCAAAGGGCAAGGAGCTCCATGGAGATCGAGCGCGTGAGAAAAGCAAGGACATGCTGATCACGGGCGAGCCAGACATCATATGCAGCGTTGGGGATCTGCTTCTTCTTGTGGTTTTCATCCTCTTCCTCCAGATATTGGGGCGGCGCGACGTCGGTGCCGTCGAGCAGGCCAAGGACACGCGCACCTCGAAAGGAGGGCATGACCTGAGCAGACCAGAACAAGTAGTTGTCCCGAGTCAGTTTTTCCGACGGAGGAGATCCAAGGTCGGGAAGCACGGCCGAGGTCGAAGACGACATGGCGGTGATCAGATGTGGGCTGAGGGAGGGAGGGTTGGGTTTGGTTTTGGGCGGCGGCAGCAGCAGATCGCGGCGGCGGCGGCAGATCGTTGTGGTTATCGGCTTTGTGGGTATTGGCTATGAGTTTTGGATCGGCTTTGTGGGTATTGGCTATGAGTTTTGGCGGCGGCGGCGGCGGCTAGACTCGTGGAAGAGCCAGCTCTGATACCATGTTAGGGTTTAGGGTTTGCAGGAAGCGATGCCCCGTTGGGGGCTCGGGTACGTGTTGATATAGGCGGTGGATAAGCCCCACCGGTGACGTGTACAAGAGGGTACGTATGGTATTGGAGTACTACTCCATATACAGTACGTATATAAAAGAGAATACAGAACTATGTCTAACACGCCTCACCTCCAAAACCCCATGGAGACGGGCCGGTGACATCGCCGGCTAGAGGAATATAAAATACAGATCGTCACCTCTGGTCGCCGTCTCTCTCTCTAGCGCGGGTCGTGCCGTCTCGTTCGCTTTCATTCATCTTTGTGTTTGATGGCATGGCTGGAAGGCCAGGAGAGGGAGGCTCTGAAATTTGGTGCTCTGTCCTGTTCTCGAGTTTCGACACCGATCACATGGTTAATTCTTTAGCTGGCTAGATCACGATCACGAGGCGACTTCTAGAAGCACAAAGTTGCTAAAGCAATGGTGTGCCGAATGCATTGGTGCATCTTGATGCACAAAGTTTTGCTAAAGCGTAGACGCGCGGAGCCACTGATTAGCCGGGAAAGAAAAGATCTTGCCGCAACTGTTATTAGTGCACTCGCCGTATATTAATTTATGGCTCTGGCGATCGAAGCAGGGATAACACTTTGGAAACCAAAAATATATTTTTGAAATGATAGAAGTTGAGGCGAAAACAACAGAACAGAACACCTTTCTCTACCTCGGGCCTACGGTGGAGTATTTTAATGGAGGTGGGTTGCATGGAACTGTTGGATCACTTACTTGCAAACTACGATACGATGTGATCCATTAATTCGCGGTATGCATAAGCACTGCAAAGTTCAGATCGAGCTTTCCCTTTAACAGATCTTGTTCGGACTTACTTCTTTCCTTGGATCATTAATGCTCAAGCATCGGAGTGCAAGCATTGCATGGCTCGTGTGGCTTGAGCATGCCTGCCCGATAACTCCCACTGCCGTTTGGAGAAAAGAACGCCGAGCCAAAGCTTAGCATCCCGCTGTTGAACGGCGACATGTGCATAAAATTTCCATCTTAATTTGCTGGCCAGAAGCGTAGCTATCGGCCTGATTCCCACGTACGCAAGCAAGCAAGCAAGCAGGAGCAACGTCCCTTGCAAGTTCCATGCAGTACATGGATATTCCGATTGTGTCGTCAGTACAAGTTGTTCACTGACAAGTACAGAAAGGAACAGACCTAAGAAGAAGTACAGAAAGGAACAGTATGTACAAAAAGTGTGCCGGCCAACACAGTAAGACATGCTCAATCGTACAGGGTCCATAAGCACAGTGAACATGGATTCTCCCAAAAGGTAGGTAAACTGAACAGTACTTTCTTTTCTACAGAAAATCAAGTCGGCAATTCTTTTTAGATACAAGGCTAAAAAGACCAACTTTAGATTAATAAAGTCAGCCGGTCACACGATACAAAGTGATGAGAAGAATAATTACACAGATGTACAAGGTCAAGCTAAAACAAAGGAGGTACACTACGCCGAGCACCAACCTCTTTCGTAAAACGGCCATCCACCAAGAAGGACAAGATCGGACCACCAACGAAGGAAACTCGACAACAGACACGAATCTTGACATCAGAGAGAAAAGCAGGAGACGAAAGTCCAGAACCTTCAAAAGACGTCGAGCACGAAGGAGAGGATGCCGATCATCACAGCGTCCTGTTGCGGCCAAATGGCGCTTTCGATATTTCTTCGTTGTGCGACATGTTTACTCCGCCGATGCTATCAAGCCAATCTCGCTCCTGCTGTTGGTCTCGGATGTTGCCTACGTTAAAGTCTCTAGGCCCATTTTTGTTGCCTTGACCCGACCATAAGAAGATCTTCGAATTGAGAACAACCGGAAAATGTGTTGCCTCTACCTCTCCATAGTTAGTGGTAGGATTATGCAACCGATTCTCAAACAAGTTAGGAACGAGATTAGCCCGCTCAATTGAGACAACTGGCCCGGCCGTTGCCTCTGCCTTGGCATGCAGGTCGATGGGCGGACAACTTTCGTCGCTAGCCCACCGCAACACCGACACCGGTGATCACCAAATCTTTAAGTAAAATGGCCAGCCACCAAAAGTCGCAGGATCGGACCACCGCGTCGCTCGACTAGCAGAGCACTGAGAGCTGCATCGCCTCCATGGGAGAGCCTCCGCCAAAACACATGAACAAGACAACACCACTTCAGAACAACATAAAGTGACAAATTAAAGAATCCATTTGTTGTTCTTTCTAGAGAAAACCAAGTTGGCCCTCTACCTTTTTCTTTTGTTGTTGCTCTTCTGTCCATGCTGAATCTCAATCCATTTGGGGTGTGTTTGGTTCAGTGGTTATCCCTCATGTGGTTAGGGATAACCATTTTTTAGATGGTTGCTCTATGTTTGGTTTGGAGGATTGAAGGGATATGGGTAACCAGATTTGGAGAATATTCGGTGGAAACGGTGGTTGAGTCCATCCGGCCAAATGTGGCGGACGAGCGCAACCACTTTCGGCTCCCTCACCTCTTCGTTCGCTCACCCCACTTTCGCCTCCTCCATCTTCGCGATAATGGCTGAGCTAGTACAACCCCGCGTCGCACCTTCAAGGGCCGGACGGGAGGGAGCCCCAAATCCACCGGCGGCGAGCCCCCCAAGCCACGCCCTTGCCGCTGCCGGATGATGCGCCTGGGCTAAACTCTCTCCTCTCACGGCGGCGCAGGTGGAGCTCGGCTCGGAAGTAATCTGGTTCAAGCGGCGACGGTCCATGGAGGTGTGGCGAGCGCGTGATGATCGGGCGGTGGTGGCAACGGCGCACGGGTGTATGAGCGTCAAGGCGCTGGTGGCGGATGCGCGGGAGTGCCGAATCTGGGCTCATGCATGGGTCGCGGCTGTTGCTCGAGGAGGCGGCTCGGATCTGGAGCTGTGGCGCGTCGTTCATCAGGTACTGCTGCCTGACGTGAAGATCCCGGCGAGGGCGTCGTCCGGTGGCTGGTTTGCTGCTGCAGCGTGAAGTGGTGTTGCCTGGCGACCATGTCTATTACTGAATACTGAATCGGTTATCTGTATACTGAATGGATGCCCTCTACCTGTCTACCATCGATTAATGAATACTGAATCTATTACCTCTACCATCGCTATTCCTGAATCGATTACACTGAATTGGGTGGGTGTATGTATGTACAGCAACATGATGTATAAGTACAGCACCATGATATATATGCATGTTTGTTACATTCATTCCTAAGCAGTGGCGGAGCTTGGGCCCAAGTAATGGGGGGGCTAATGGGCTTCAAAGCCACGCTGGGCCAGAAGTGGGGGGGGGGGCAAATGCATCAAATACCACTGTTTTTTGTTCAAAATGGGCCAAAATGAGCAGCTTTTTTCGAAAAATTTCGTGGGCTGGGGGGGGCGGCCGCCCCCCCTGGCTTGGTCATAGCTCCGCCAGTGTTCCTAAGAACTAGCGATGGTTTATGTATGTACAGCAACATGTGATATATATATACAATTTGGTCATATATGAATTTGAGTATATACACTTGTAAAATTTGTATTTCAAACCAATTGAAATATTTGTGTTGCTCAAATGTGAAATATAGAGGGTAATCTCACCATCTCAACCAATGAGAGTCATCACAACCACCTAGCCACTCACATCCCTCTAACCAAACAAAAAATTGGTTATCCATAACCACTTCTAACCCTTTCAACCAAACATTAAAAGTGGCTATCCCTAACCAGGTGGTTGGGGGTGCCCTCATCCCCCAAATCTTATCCCCTAAACCAAACACACCCTTGGTTCTCCCGTCGGTCCAATCTGAAACGGACACAGAAGTACGCGCACCATGCTTCCATCCGAACCGTCCGCCCCTAATCGGACGCTCAGCATGGGCCCGTGAGAACGAGCCTTTTCCCAGCTGCCGGCGCGCGTAGAAACCTTCCCCCGCGCCACGCCGCGCAGCGGGAATGGGTTTCCCGCGTCAACGATCCCGCCCAAGTCAAAAGCCTCCGCCCGCAAACCATCCGTCCGTCCATCCCTCACCACGTCACGCCGGACCAAAACCCGCCGTCGATCAGCCAGCACACACACCACAAAGGAGCCATCGACGCCGGCACCAGCGCACCACCACCACCCGTGTCCTCGTGTATATATATCCCGATACGGCCAAAGCAGCTGGCAGATAGCCCGCGCGCAGATCAACGCGCACACGCGGAGCGCACGCGGATGGACACGATGGCGAGGTCGTCGTGGAAGTCGCTCTTCGGCTGCTTCAGCTCGCACTCCGCCGCCGCCGCCGCAGCCGCCGGCTCCGGCAAGAACAGCATGAAGAAGAAGAAGACGAAGGTGGCGGCGGCGGGGAGCAGCGCCGGCAAGGTGCGGAAGCCGAGCCGGTCGCTGCACGGGCGGATCTCCTTCTCGGACCTGAGCCTCAACGGCGGGATGGTGTCGCCGGAGGACCTGTCGCTGTCGCTCGTCGGCTCCAACCTGCACGTCTTCACCATCGCCGAGCTGCGCGCCGTCACCAGGGACTTCTCCATGACCAACTTCATCGGCGAGGGAGGCTTCGGCCCCGTCTACAAGGGCTACGTCGACGAGAAGCTCAAGCCCGGCCTCCGCGCCCAGCCCGTCGCCGTCAAGCTGCTCGACCTCGAGGGAAACCAGGGACACAACGAGTGGCTGGTACGTACCTCGTGCATTATCTACTCCTCCGTCACCAAGAGTTATATGCAGTTATCTTCAAAAGCTTTGTTGAGCTGCTCTGAATGACCATGATCAGAGGTTTGAGTTAGCTACCGATTTAATCATCCATGATATACATGTATTGAAGCTATTTCTTCATTAAAAAACATTTTTTAAAAAAATTGCTTGCACGATTTCTGCAACGGACGTCAACATGTACGTATTTTTTTTCCTTTTGAAAGGGAAATGTAATTAATTCAGGAAAGCATGACACAACTTCTTAGTAGAAGAAAAACTTTCCATTTTGCCGCAATAGATTTAGTGTTGTAGACTTATAGCACTTTAGATCAGTTTCCCGCATACCTACCTCTATTTGGTTTGTTTTTTCCATTACATATGCGATAATATTCCAAACCACTAGTCTTTTCTTACAAGTAGACGTTTCCTTGGTGTTGACATATTCTAAACTTCTGATCTTTCGAGAAAGTTTTAGCAGCTGTATGTGGATGCTAATTCAATGGAACAGTGTTGATTTGTTACTTATCTCAAAGGCCTCGTTTGTTAGTTTATTAACCGTTTCAATGTTTGATTAGTTGAAAGCAAAACTAGTGAAATACAGTACGTTTACATTTGACTCATGGACTGCATGAAAATAATGTGTGAACGCTACGACTACGCAGACCGAAGTCATTTTCCTGGGGCAATTGAGGCATCCTAACCTCGTCAAACTGATCGGCTACTGCTACGAGGATAAGCATAGGCTGATCGTCTACGAGTTCCTGACCAGGGGAAGCCTTGAGAAACATCTCTTCAAAAGTAAGTACACAGACACACACAAAAAAACTCAACCTTTCTACTTACTTATAGGATTAACTTATATATATTTGGCAATGTTATTTTGCCTTTGTTTTGGGTGAAAAGAAAACGAGATATTCTTTTATACAAAGAGTTAAACACGTACGGAGGTCGCTGGCATGTGGAACAAACGCTTCCAAAGCTGAATTTATAGAGTAGTAACTAGTAAGTGGTATTGTGGCAAGTGTTAATCTTGCACACCACAAGAAAGGGATATTCCCAACTCCTGAGACAATGCTGTCGGATCGATATCTTTTTCGTCACTGCATCATTAAGCTAAAAGAGATTCCATCGATCGGGTCACACACACATCAATCCAACCGGTGGCTGCGGTTTTTACCAACCACTTGCTCGATCGTGTAGCTAGATAGATACATATGTTGACGGATGCAGCTAGTGGCTTTCCTTGCTCTGCACCCTTCAATTATCTTAATTTAATCAACGTGATCTCCTGTTTTTTCCCGATTGCTCAGAGGTCAGACTGGCTTTTAGACTTGCTGATGTGGTGTCCATTTTCTAGAGTTACATCAACTTTCACTTCCCTTGGCATATATACCTGGAGACGTATTGGAGAGATTTTCTGTCATTTTCTAGAGTCATTTTCTGTCATAACCACTTTGATATATATATTTTCTTTCACACCCGGCATCTTCCTTTTGGTCTTGGTGCTATGTCCAGGCTTCTATTTAGTCGATGATTAATCGGAAGGTGGTATAGTGATAGGACACCCTGCACCAATTGTTGTCACTCTAGCTATATGCTTATTAGTTGTTTCACTTTAAATCTTTATGCAAAGTTGTTTCACTATACTGGCCCTCGCGATCCATCGTGTGGCTTCGGATAAAATATATACGTAGCTAATACACTCTCGCTAGTAAGTCAAAAGTTGCGGATTGTGCCGATCACGGAATTAGAGATTCATCTCCATTACAGTAGGGAAACGGACAAATAAAGATGCCCCATGCTTTATTAGTGAGAGCAACATGGTAGCACTGAGAATTGAAATAGCACGCCAAGTACAGCAAACTAGTTCTTGGTTATTTTTACTATTAATAAACTGCCACCTTGGTTTCGTCATCTGATTACTAATTAATTCGTGCTCGTGATGTACATGCAGAATACGCTGCGTCGCTGCAATGGTCAACACGGCTGAAGATCGCCGTAGGCGCCGCCAAAGGGTTGGCGTTTCTCCATGAAGCCGAGAACCCCGTCATCTACCGGGACTTCAAGACCTCCAATATCTTGCTAGACTCGGTACGTACATGCGTGATCTCATCACCTTCATTATATTCTTCACCTATCTCTCCCAATGTTAGGACTTGGTGATTCATTCGACAGAGATTGATTATTATTCATATGAAGATGCATGCATGTCGTGTTGCTTATTCGCGGCGAGTAAACTGCTGAAATTGTCAGGTTGCCAAATGCCAACTACTGAACAACGAAAAATGTTGACTACTACACTAGCTCACACCGCTGAACTAGACTGAGTCAGGCTTCGGTCTAATTCAACTATTGCAGCGAATCCGTAACTGACTCCTAGTGACTACATGCATGAACTGATGTGATCGATCAGTTTTTAAATTGGCAGAGTTGCTGGGTTATAGTGGAAGTCTGAGTGCATCCGGTTTGGTTCAGTTTATCCCACTGACTCTTAGCACTGCTACATCTACTGATCTACTCTAATATTGAAACATTTGATTGGATTGGCTTAGTCTGATACTCCAATTCAGACATTTTCGTGTCAATATTCAGCTCCAGGAATATCGTGCTATTTGGGTTGCAGCATCTTAAAATTTGAAATTTTATAGGATTACAAAGCCAAGCTATCGGATTTCGGGCTAGCCAAAGATGGGCCGGAAGAAGACGAGACGCACGTCTCGACCAGGGTCATGGGCACGCAAGGCTACGCTGCACCGGAGTACATCATGACAGGTAAATATACAGATGAATAGATGATCCACAAATACACATTCACAGTCAACTCCCAAATTGTTAACATCCATCCATCTCCTTCGTACCTCCAGGCCATCTCACGGTGAAGAGCGACGTCTACGGTTTCGGCGTGGTCCTGCTGGAGCTGCTGACAGGGCGCAAGTCCGTGGACAAGAGCCGGCCACCGCGGGAGCAGAACCTGGTGGACTGGGCGCGGCCGTACCTGAACGACTCCCGGCGGCTAGACCGCGTCATGGACCCCAACCTCGCCGGGCAGTACGCCGGCACGGCGGCACAGAAGGCCGCGGCGCTGGCGTACCGGTGCGTGAGCCTCACCCCAAGTCCCGCCCGCACATGTCCGCCGTCGTCGAAGCTCTGGAGCCACTCCTCGCCCTCGAAGAGGATGGCCTTGCCGGGCCGTTCGTGTACGTGGCGCCGCCTGAGAACGGTGGCAACGACAGCAGAGAGAGAGGTCATACGAGACGAGCAGGTCGGAGGAAGTCCGGAGATGCGGTGGAGTCTGTGGCCGTTTCCGTGGAGCGTGAGTGATGGTATGACCGTATGAGTAGGCGCGATTTCGAGCTCCCGCGCTCATCGAACAATTAATGGCGACGTGCATGGGTGGATTTAGGTTGCAATGTTTGTGGAATCATATATGGTCGCCTGACGTTGAGAGAGAAGAAGCTTGAAGAATTAGTTAGAGATTGTGTATAGTAAGTAGGCCATTTCATATTCACACAGAAAGGAGTTTATTTGGAGTTTGTAGAAATAGGTGTTTGTTAGTATTTTGCTTTCTTTGGAGTTTCATGAAATAGGTTGCTTCAGGGACTCGCCAAAAAGAGAGTATAAAATAAGGAAGCATATCAGTATATGTACGTGGTAATCCACTATAATTTTTTTGATACAGATCCACTATAATTGGTAGAAACATGACCAAGTTTTTAACCATGAAAAATACATGACACTGGATAAATAAGGTTGTGTGCATAATTTTCATACACAGGCCGGGGTTCTCCCCATTTCTAAAAAAAATGACATTGGATAAATTATTCAGATTGGCCCAAAGTGTTAAGTGCATCTCCAACGGTAGGCCTTCATCAGTCCTATGAGGGCCCGAACACGAAAATGGTCCACACCGCCCCCTCCCCCCCTCCATAGGCCTCCCTATTGGTCTAATGTGGCCGGACACGAAAATGGCCCCATCGACACCCACCCCCCATTGGTCAGAGTGACCAGAAAAATGGTCCGTCAAACCCTTCATCTTTCTCCAACTTTCAAGGTCAGCCCGGGGTTGCCGGACACACTCACCACCTAGGAGCCTGACAGGCGGGCACCACATGTCAGTGACCCGGTAGTGAGATATACTAAAGAATACCTCTCCCGGCCCTTCCACATTCCCTTTCCGCTCACCACTCCCGTTCTAGCCGACGCCGCTGAAAATTTTAGCTCCCCTTCGATGTCGCAGACACCCATCCTCCGACTCCAGCAGCCAATGGAGACGACGAAGCTGAAGTAACGAGCGTTTGAGGCCTGGCCGGTGACGGAGACGACCCGAAAGGTGACGAAGACCCAGACGTCTTGGGACGCACGAACGCGCAAATGAGAGACATAAGGTTGTCGTCGTCCCATAGACGAGCCCACTAGTTGTGGCACCGTTGCAACGACCGACATCAGCCAAGGGACCACCACCGCCGCTCGGTCGACAGAGCTCCTCGCTGTCTTCCCTAACCTACTTTGCAAAGTTGCCGCCGCCGTCATTTCACGATCATGTTTCCCTTTCCCTGAGATCGGCGAGACTCAGCCCACCGACCCCAGCGCCCCCTTATCCCCGATTGGCAACTTACATGCCCGGCATAGTAGCCTCGACCTCGACAATGCCAACTATAGTGAATTGTCGGTGCTCTGATGGGCACCACTCACGTCCATCGGCAATGCCACCACGTGAGGCCGACAATTGCTTAGTGATGGTGGCGCTAGCAGGAGAACGAGCACAATTTGTTCGACGAAATAATCTGACCCTTGGTGTAGCCACGAGGATAATAATCCTCAACCCAAATTGAGAAGGCCACAATCAGTGAAGGTTTTGGTTGTCGCATTCAACGATAACACTTAGTGGATCGTGCACTCTGCCTTGCTGTAGCCACGGAGGATAATAATGTGAGCCTAGTTTGCTATTTGGGGAGCTTGATGCCTCGAGATCTCTTCTTTTGGGAAGTGAACTTCGGAATGAATCTTCGCATCCAACGTGTGGTTATTTCTAAGCCCTTTTACTTACTTTTACCAACATCTACAATACTAATAATAACAAAAACATATATCATCGAAAAAGGTTTGCATAGTGAATTGGTACTCTAGATGTTTAACTTTTTCTGTAAACTCGGCCAAACTTCAAATATGCCGATACATTTTTCCTGCCTCCTCCCCTGCACACACACCTGTAATGGATGTTGCTCTTGACTGTTAATATATAGTTCACGCTGGCCTTGGCCCGCCGAAGTTACAGTAAAAAAATACATTTAAGGTTGAAGAAGCTACAGTACTACACAAATCTGCAACATAGAACTTTAGTCGCTCTGCATGTATCTGTCTCTAAAGATGGCCCAAGCGAGGCAGAGGACGTTAGAGAGGTTGCCGGCCCACACGGTGCAGGTGGCAGGCCAGATTTCGTTGTGCAGGTCCTGGAACAGAGCCGCCGTGTAACCGACGAGCAGGACCATCGGCGCGGCCAGCACGGCGGCGAACGCCGACCTCGGCATGTCCTCGTACGGCCGCGGGCGCAGCAGCAGGAAGGGCACCAGGACTGTCACCGGTAAGAGGGGCAAGGGTGCGCTGAGGCCGACCCCCAGGGCGAGTCCCATGTTCGACGACCTGCCGAGCACTGCCGCCAAGGCGATCCCCGGCACCGCCGCTGCCGCCCACACGCCTCTTCCTAGCTTAGCCATGACACCCGCTACTATCTCATGGGGTCGCCGCTCCAGTCGGTTGTTCGATTCTGCTGCGTCCATGATCTGTTTCAGGCCTGTCACGGTGTCCCGTACGTGCCTGCCCACGAGAATATATAGCGAACATGATCGGAGAAACAGAACTTGTCCGACTAGGTATTAGATTCTGAACCTGACAAGTTCGACACCAATTCGTATCCGTATCCTACTTGCGCTCGATCCAGTGCTGAAGCTTGATGGAATCCATATAAGCCGGCGCTTGCCCTTGATGGAATCCGCATAGGCGAGATCATCAAAATCGTACTCCTAGTAAGAAAGAGAAGGCATAAGCAAGAAGATCAAGCATGGACGTACACTCCAAGGCGGCGCCCGCCGGGGTGGTCGCTGAGGACGACCGGGCGGCACGGCGCAAGTCGGCAATCGGGTTCGGGGTGGCCGTGTCGGCGGCATGCGCGACGGCCGGCGGTGCGTTGCTGGCGTACCTGCCCACCGTGTCGATGGGCGCGGCATTCGGCCTCGGCTTCGGCGGCCTACTCTTCCTGCAGTCCTTCAGCCTCTTCTTCGTCCCCATGCTGCGGCCGGTGGAGGACATGCCAGAGGCGAGATTCTGGCGGCTGTGGGAGACGACGACCGTCCTGTCCATGCTGTTCTGGGCAGCAATTATCATTGCACTGTCAAACAGGACTACCGCCGCCGCCGCCGTCATGTTGGTCAGCGACGTCGCCGGCGCAGTGTGGCTTGGCTGGTTTCTCTCCCGCAAGGATGGTGCCCCCGCGCAGGGCTCGCTACCAATCGATGATATGGTTTAGTTAAAGAGTGATCAATCGAGAATAGTAGTAGAGATTTGTCACAGGTCAATTGTATTTAATGTTGAAGTCGTCTTTCATGTTACTCAATCATATGGTTTAGTTAAGAGTGATTAATCGAGAACAGAGAATTACCCATCATTCGATGAAATCATCATTTAAACTGTAAAGCAAGAGTCTCTTCCTCTAGATCAGAAATTCATAATCTTTGCAACAATGGATGTGTTCTTTATCAATGATTTTTTTTTGCGGGGGTTTAATGAATTAAGACATAAGTAACGGCATCTTTTTCTCACAACAAAAGGCCCCCCTCCAATTTCCAGTACACCTCGTTTTGCAACCAGGAATTCGAACTTATGAACTCGTTTACATTCAAATGTCATTTCTACTGAGAACTGAATTCATACAAATTTGATCACTTCTCCATTTTTTTTCTGCTTCGTTGCCACTTATAGAACTCTAAATTCAAATGAAACCCGGAACACATGTAGGAAGTAATTCTAGAAAATTGGATATAAAAACATGAGATTCAAAGTGTACTACTAGGCTCATACCTAAAGGTGATACTAAGACAAAGAAAAAATGAGTTGGAAGAATTATCCCCAAATATCGAGTAAGAGTGCTTCATATGTAAACACCAGCTTTCAAGAAACACAACAGCCTGCTATCAGCCAGACCAGCTTACCAGCAAACCGGGATAGCTGAGCAGTATGACATGAGTTTTCATTGCCAGCAGATGAGCAAGGTTCACGCTTGACTTGCTTTAGAGCCCAAATCTTCTCAAATCCGCTCGGCAACACCATTTAAGTTGGAACTTTTGTGCTCTTTGAAAACCAAGACGTCAGACTAACAACAGCTCATCTTCTTATACAACTCAAGGACTTCATAAATAGCAGCGAGTCTATATCTACGAGCAGATACTTTCAAAGCTTGAGCAGGCTCTTCTTGAAAAAAGGCAATCATGTAATTGTTTAATTTTTTCCCAAGCATTTTATCTAACGATTAAAAAAAAATATCTAACATGTACCTCTTCTTTTTATGGTCTTCACTGGTTTGAGATAATGATATGGTGGCAGAATTAGTAACATCCCCAGAAACCATTTCCGCTGCACTTTTCAGGCGCAGTCGAGTTCCTTCTCATGTAACATGATCCTTCCAGTACACAAGGGTAATCATGTCTCAGAACTTGACAACATTGTATTAAGTTTTACAACGCCATGAAGCAGATCCAACCACCGCCAACATAGGGGTGGCAGCTCCCCAACTATGCCTAATCTCCATCCAGAAAACCAAAACTATCATCACGAAGGAGACCGTCGGCCTTCCAGGCCTCAGTACTCCACTCTCACCATCCGTGAGATTTCTGGGCAGAAGGCTGCTCGTGGTTGAAAACCACATTGTTCCTGTGCCCTCCACTGGCACCAGAACACCAGTGTGATCGCCATCCACAAATTTCTCCTATCCTGCTTGCTTGCTCTCAAGCCCGACCACCATCTCAAGATCTGGGAGTCCGCTTCTCGCAGCCAGTCAGGCTTACCCCAGAAGGACACCATGCGAGACCAAACCTCTCTCGCCACCACGCATCTGAGGAGATGCTGCATCGTTTCCTGCTCCTGGTCACACAGTGGACACAGCCTCCTTATTGTCCTGCAAATGTAGTTACCAAACCACAGTGATAACGAAATCAACACTGACACTAGCATATAAGATTTTTTTCTTGAACCCACACCAAAGTGTGTCTTCGTATATTAAAATGAACCATCAAGATGACAAAGTACAGAAGCGAAACAAAACAGATAAAGAAAAAGATGCAAAAGAAAACTGTACAAGACTACAGTTTATCTTATTTGTATAATTTTGTTGGATATCTCTAAGATTATAAATTATGATAAATGGTCGCAATATATTCTCTTAAGAATGAGAGTGCAAACTACACTGCACCAAACAGTTGTTCTGCTTGGTTGCCACTTGGAATTGTTAATTCAAACGAAACCTGGAACATGTGTGAGTAGTAATTGTACAAAATTGAAAACAGAAACATGAGACTCGAAGTGTGCTGCTAGGCTCATACCAAAAGTTCATATGATGGCAAAAAAAATGAGTTGGAAGAAGTATCTCCAAATATCCAAGGAAGACGTATCTCGTTGTGGCCTGCCACACCAAGCTGTTTGCCCCCTGCGCAATCAGGTACCTGAGACAATACAGCACGGCACGGAGACTGACATCTTTATGACAGATGCTACTTTCCCGGTAAATATCCATACCATCTTGTTTCCTCAACCAGTAAGAGTTATGTACAAGCTCTCTCCAAAAAAGGTGTACGCCAAAGTGCTAAGGAGCTCACCTAAGACATAAACAAAAGCCAGACCATATTTCTTAGATGTTTACTTCAAAAAAATTAAGCATAATTGAAAAGTGAACTACTTCCTTAGAACAACCATCACAAATTGTAGTAGAAAGGACCAAGGAAACCAACAATAGCACCACAGCAAAGAGACTGACTTCTTTACGACAGATACTGCTTTCCCGGTAAGGCGCTTGCTTGGGTGACTGTATATCACAGAACAGATCCTCTGTAATGCTCTTGGGGTGTGTTCGGTTGTGGAACCGAAAAGAATGGAATGGAACCATTCCATTCCAATAAACTGAAATGTCACGGTTCCATCCCGTTCTTGCGTTCAGTTGGACAAAACGAGATGGAATGGAATGGTTCACATAATTTAGGATTAGCAATTCAATTTCGTCTAATTAGGATTAGCAATTCAATTAGCACTAACTAATTTGGAATTAGCAATTCAATTAGCAAATCAGAGAGGAAAGGGGCCAAATCGGAGAAGAAAAAGGTCAAATCCCGGCTGGCAGATCCGCGTACAGATTGAGATGGAGTTCTGCAGCAGCCAGAGCAAGAAAATACTCTCGTACACCAATCCTTGCAGCCAAGAACAAAATCCAGTAGAGAAAGAGAGATGGGGAGGAGAAGAAGCCCAGCGCCGTTGTTGCTGATCCTCGCCGTCACGCTCCCATCTCCAAAGCAGAGGTACGAGAGGAGGAGATGAAGAGCAGGTACTATCGCTGACGACGAAGGAGGCCAGGAGGCAGTGGCCGTGCTGCGCCGTCGCCGCTCCTGGCCGTGGCCGCCGCTGCTGGCCGAGGCCGCAGCTGGCCCGGCCGTGGCCGCGGCCGCAGCTGGCCATGCTGCGCCTGGCCCGGCCATGGCCGCCGTCGCCGCTGCTGGCCGAGGACGCAGCTGGCCGTGCTGCGCCTCGCCCGGCCGCCGCGCCTTGGGCCGCCTCGAGCTGGCCGGCCGCTCGTCTCTGGCTGGTCGACGCCGCTGCCCTGTTTGCTTGACCGCCGTCGCCGCGTGGGCTCGCTCTTGGTCGCCGTCTTCGCGAGCCTGGCCGTCGCCCGTGCTACCTTGGGCGCCACCATTGGAGGAGAGGCGGGACAACGGCGAGCTCGAATGGAGATTGGAGTGGCGAGCTCGGGGCAGAGGCGGGACCGGCGATGGGGGCAGGGGCGGTGAGGGCGACCGGCGATGGGGGCAGGGGCGGGTCAGATGGGGAGAGGAGAGACGAGGGTGAGGGGAGACGAGGTGAGCGTTTGACTTTCTTTTTCCTTGACAGGCTCGGAACCAGGTGATTCCTCCGAATCGGAGTAACGACCACGTTCGGCATCTGGGCGAATATTCCGTTCCTGCGAACGAGTTGGTTCCGATTCTAGTTTTCAACCGAACACGGGAATTAGCTCTAGGGACGGGTCGGACCCATTACATCCTATCTTATTCTTCAACCGAACACACCCTTGCAGACTCAGTCCTTCCTTCACCTAAGCTCTTATATCTCTGGGACAATAGCTGTTAGCCAATAAACCGTGACTCGTGTGTGGTCTAGTGTGCGTGCGTGTGTGCATGCGTGTGTTAGTGGATTCAGGCGTAGGTGCGCTTGTGTCTAGCTAGTTTGTTAGCGATCTGTTGGATGCGGGCCGCGTCGTGCGCGTGGCCTGGGCAAGCGGATCATGGGCGCGTGGTAGCACGTAGTGGGCGCGTGGGTAGGAGTAGAGCGTGGTGTTGTGTGTGTGCACATCCTGTATAAAGCTCCCCCGTGTACTGCTCGTTGCAAGACAAGAATTGCTGAGCCATGTAGCCAAGTGAATACACAAGTGATTAGGGCGTCAGTGCGCCCGCGGCGGCGCTCGTCGCCGGCCGGAAAAATTCTTGTCCACTGTGTCCATCCTCTTCTTCCACCTCCATCATTCGTGAGTGAGAGAGAGAGGAGAGGTTGCCATGCCCTAGTGGCAACAACAATAGCATGCCCATTTTTGCACATAACAGCTCGACTAAAACCACTGTTCTTGTGATGGTTATGCATAACAATAATGAACTGAGAACAAAATGCTCATGAAGCCTAACGGATAAAGCTAGAACATTTAAATCTGGACAGAATTATAGCGGACACTCACTTCACTGATTGACTAACTAGTTGACAGTACTGTGATACCTATTCCTTTCTCCTTCTTAATCAATGAGAAGGCAAAAAAAAATTTAGTTAACAGTGTAACACATTTTTTCTTAAACGCCAGCAAGAGCACTGCCCAACCACAGGTTTTTAGTTACAAGGAACACACTGTGATCGGCTCAGCGGAGGTCGTCGTCAATCACTCTAACAAAAGCTAAGGCTCACGCCGCCGTGGCATATTTGAACAGGCCAGTGACGGACACAAACAAGCTGTAATGAACAACCAAGCTAAGGTCGTCATCTTACTGCTACGTTCCCGCCCAATGAACCAACCGGTATACGCCACCACACCGTCAATTCAAGACCTGTCGGAAGGCGCCGCCGAAAGCCTGTAGCAAGCCAACCAGGAGGAGAAAGAAGGCTCCAAAGGGGCCACGCCATCAGGGGGTTGAGGCAGGAACAACCATGGTCACAGCCTCACAGGCCACAAGTATTCAGACCATCTGAGACAAGGCGCAACCTGTGGCGAGGTGGTCGGCCGTCTCCAGTGCAAGAACTATGGAGCCTAAACTGGTCCATAAGTGCACGAATTCATACACCTGAACCTGCGACAATGTGACCCAAAAGGAGATCGCCCATCTGTTTCCCGTGTTACCAGAGGCAACATAGATCTTCTTCCAATGTTCCTCCTAACCAGATGAATCAACGAAGGTGCAATTTCAGCCGGCACCATGCCCTCCAACCACCTAGAAGTTCAGAATCTAACCAATAATCCATCGCCAAGCGACATATTAACAGGATTAACAATCAACAAATCAATCACATGGCTGCTGAGCCAATGTAGAACCCCTTCAAATCGAAATCACAAGGTCTAAACGAATAGGTCGCAAAAATCATGACCAGATTCACAACAACCAAACACTCGAATGATCAGACGCGAGTTGCAATTGTAGCAACATGCTCACCTGGCGAATCATAGAGGCGGAAGAACTACCTTGGTTGAACAGGAAGATCCGAATCTTGGCAGCAACCCTCGCTGCCGCTCTTCCTAGCTGCGCCGCACCCCTCGCCCCTGCGCAGCTCGCCGCGGCGCACCTCTCGCCGTTGCGCCGAAATCCTCGCCGCGCCGCACCTCTCGCCGCCGCGCAGAAACCCTCGCCGCCGCGCACCTCTTGCCGCCGCGCCTCACCTCTTGCCGCCGCGCAGAAACCCTCGCCGCCGCGCACCTCTTGCCGCCGCGTCTCATCTCTTGCCGCCGCGCAGAAACCCTCGCCGCGGCGCACCTCTTGCCGCCGCGCAGAAACCCTTGGCGCCGCATCCCCTCGCCGCTCAGGACCTTCCGCCGCCGCACTCCTTCCCTCCCGTAACCCCTGCAGCCGAACTCGGGCGGCGGAAATGCCAAGAAAGACGAAAATACCCACGCACACATCTAAAGAGTATAATCATGGGGGGGGGGGGGGTAGGAGGCTCACCGTAGCCTGAGCAATGCTGGCCGTAGATAGCGATTCACGGCCGATCTCAGCCGTCCGTTCGCACGGTTTTTTTTTTTTACTGTGACCGGACCCACATGTCATCGACTCCGTGGCTGGAGAATCCGGTGCAGCTGCGGGCGCGGTGGCATCGCCCGTTATTCCGACGGAGCCGCGCGGGGCAAAATCGTCTTTTCGCGTATGGGGGTATATAAGCTGCGTTCCACCAGTGGAAAACCTAGCCGCAGCCGCCAATCCCCGCGTCCTCTCTCGCCGCCCAATCCCCTCGCGTCTCCTCTCCCCCAACCCCCTCCCGCTACGTCTCTCTCCGCGTGCTGCCGTCGGGAGAGCCGCTGCTCCGACGGGACGAGCGGGACGTGGCCATCGCCAGGAAGCGGCGGCGGCAGGGGAGATGGCGGCGGCGGCAGCGAGCGGTGGTGGACGAGCGGCGGCGGCAGGGAGCGGCGGAGGACGGCGACGGTGGCCGGCGAACGAGCGGTGGCGGCAGGGAGCGGCGGAGGACGGCGACGGCGGCGGCGGCGGCGGCGCGGCGGAGGACGCAGGTGCAGCTCGTCCACCAGCATGGGGCTCGACCACGGACCAGGGCCAGCAACGCCGCAGCTCCGCCGGCCCGCCGTAACGCGTCCGTCCGTCCTGGTCTGGAGGGATGGTGCCGCAGGGATCCCACCCTGGTTGAGGTAGGCTGCATCTGGATACTTCCCTTTTTATTTCCGTGTACACGCTGTTCTTTGATTTGGTCTTTTCTGACCTTTTTCTTTGTGCAGTTGCTGCTGACCTGATGTGTTCTTCTGTTGGATCCTTTGCTGCACAGGAGTTGCTGATTGGAGGTGAGTGCAAAACATAATTGTTTCCCCATGCGTAGAGGTAGAGGTTGATTCTAGGTCTTTAGATTGTATGAAGAAAAAAGGTCAGGATTTGACAGATGTTAAAAGGTAGAGGTTGATTCTAGGTCTTCAGATCCACATGTGCACAAACAATTTGACAGATGTTTAAAGCTAAATCTTCCATTAAGCAACACAAAGTTAGATGTTATTCTTGATTTCTGAGACATTTTTACATCGTATTTTGCACCTTGCAATCTGTACGACTGCTAATTTTATCAATCTATGCCTGAAAGCATCATTGGTTCATCGAGCCAGGCAATGTTTGGGCTACCTATTTTGAAACTTTGTCATGTGCTCAACTATTTATAAGATCTGTCAAATTTCCTGATATCAGGTCTTGGATTGAGCATTTTGCAAAAAACACCAATTATCACTTGGCTCACGGAGGGGCTTGCCTTTCCCCCCTTTTCATCTTTGTTTGTGATTTTGTTCGATTGGATCCGTGATAGCACTGTGTTTTTTCTGCAGGTGTTGATTTTATCCGCTCTTCGGTTGGATCTGGGGATTTTCGGTCATGCTGATTTGAGGGCTGCTACATAAAAGGGAGGCAATATCACCTCACAGTCCCCTCAGTTCGCCAGTTCAAGTTTTGCCTCAATTTCTTCTGTATAGGTCATAATCCAATTTAGTTATTTAATTGAGTTTCTGCTCCCTGTCATCTGTTTGGTCCGTAAATTAAACGAGCATGAAACTCTTGGTTGTTGCTATGAATTGTTCCATCTAGAAATTTATTGTTCTATGCCAAATTCTTCTGTTCAATTAATTTAATGATTTAAAGGTCCAATGTCTCATGCTTGGTTATTTGTTGTCATGTGTTTTCCTTGCATAGTCATGAGTTTTCATATATACATGAGATTGAAATTGTAGCTATTCTGTTTTTCATTGAGAACAGTGATGTTGGTTTCAAATAAATTTGATGCTGGTGCAATACATGTCTCTTCAATTTTCCTTTTTTTCAAGTGTGTGTCGGTATATCTACCAACACCACTATTCATACTGCCTTCAATTGCTGTGCAGGGTGCCCAACAGCCATGAGACTGGGAATGGAGTCGTCGAGGCAGCACTAAAGCTCAGTACTGTGGCCACCAACATGGGGGAAAGGGCGCAGGCAGTGCTACAGACCAAGGACTGTATCCTCGGCAGCCTGACCAGATGAAGGTACTAACCCCCACGTGTGCTTCTACTTATTTTTGGTTTCGACATCTCTACATCGGTAATCATCTCCCATTACAAGTTAATTTATTTTCAGCCCACTAATACTCCTGCCACTGCTGAGCTAATTAATTCTTCATATCTATATGATATTTAAAAGGGGGTTGAAATTGCAGGTGTTTTGTGTTTTCATTCAATCAATATCTTTAAACAATGGTGTTAGTTTTAAATTATTTGATGCTGATGCGATAGATGTCTGATTTTTTCAGGTGTGTTTGGTATTTGGGACATGCTGCTTGGAGCCTCGCTCCATGGTTAGTGATGGTTCTTCATTTTGTTGGCTTCTCTTCATTTCAAGCTTTACAGCTATTTCTGCCTTCAATTCCTGTGTTCTTGCATATTTGAGTTCTTTCACTTCTGTGTATGTTGGTCCAAGGAGAAGCAGATTGCCGGTTTTGGCTACTGTATGCTCATTATTCTTCCTATTTTCTTTGTACCCAGGTGTCTATGAGAGATACACAGATATAATTCATGCTGATTTGTGTAGCTGTTCTGTGTATGGCATCTGGAGCAGCCTTAAAATTAGTCCTCAGTGAAGGTAATTTATCTCCCCCTTTACATATCATGGATATATGTGCTGGTTGGATTCCATTACTAAATCAAGTTATTTTGGTCTTCTCCCTGGTTATGTTAATCAGACAGTGTGTGATGGTAATATTTGTTGCTTGTCATTTACTTTATTTTTTGTCACTAATACATAAACAGGGCAAAACCATAAATTTAAGTGCTTTCATGATATATATCTTTTATCTTCAGAAGTATATATCGGATATTATGGCCTGTTCTGTTTAGCAGTGTATTATCTGAACTGCTTAAGAAACAACTTGTGGAATTAATCAATATGTAGTGTACTAGAGCCGTTTGCGGCGGTGGCATCCTTGGCAAAAATTGTTGCATCAAATGTGGGCTTGAATGATGGTACTATATCTGTTTGTCTTGTGCATCTACCCGATGACAGAGATATATGTGTACCTGAAATTGTGCACGGTCAGTATTTCCTACATCACAGGTCCTCACCCTAGAAGACCTAATGAGTTTCTAGAGATGGGAGGCAGAGAAACTTTCTCTTTCAATTCGGTGTTGCCTAGAGGCGATAGCTTGAACTGAATCACGTTTGCTTGGGCAGTAATTGTGTGGTGGTAATGAAATTACACAGCTGCTAGCCTTTTCAGAATTATATTCTTTAAACAGTCTGTAGCTGAGAGGCGAGGGAAGGAACATATAGCACACATCTGACCTTCCCTAACCTAAGGGTGTTCATATAATTTTCATATCATTGATTGTGCATGGTTGACAACTCTATCATAAGCACAAATGAAAAGAGGCAGGCAAGAGATTTATGTATAGATAACAACATATACGACTTAATTAACCAGTTTGACACCGTGACTTGAATAGACATAAACAAATGAAAATACCTTGATTGAACTCATGACAGCATGGAGAAATGTGATAATAGAATCCCTCTAACAACTCTGAATCTGAATTTATTTCCTTGCAACTTTTTAAAAACTATGTGAAATATCATCTGGTGACCTTCTACTTGTTTGCCTTAATTTATTTGTATTTGATGACCAGCAGGCAGAAGAGGCCATTGCCTGGGATGTTGATCTTGAGAAGCAGACATCAAAAATGAAAATTGTAGTTTATAAGTTATGAATACAAGGCAGCAGTATTTGTCATCGCACAACTTCTTGTGTCTTTTCATGACCTGGAGGTTTTTCAGGTACACGACAACTTGGTACATTTGTCCTTTTCTGCTATATATAGAGCGAGATTTGGAACATGATTGTCCAATGGTATTGTGTTTTAGCTGTTCCCAAAACTCTGTCATGTAGCCGGCCATCTGTTGTTGCATTTACATGACATCCTCTGTTAATGGCTTGAATTTGTTACCATTCTGCTTAATTTCCTTCATGTTATAGTTTTGTGAAAATGGTTTTTCAGCTACAAAGGAGGTTGCATCTGATCTGGACACCCATAAACTTATCAAGAGGGATCTTAAGAGGAAGAAAGCTAAGAGAGGTGAGGTGCGTGTGCACACAAGCTCTTACCTTGCCATGTAGCCGGCCCTTTGCCTTTAATTTCTCCTTAATATACAGCACTTCGTAGTCCGACATAACCTGCATCTTTTGGCAGGTGGCTTAGCTTTTGTGACATGGATTTATAAGTGTTCAATTTATGATTGTTGTGTGGCCTCTTAGTCCATGAAAGTGTAGTAATAAACATGAGTCATGAGTGGCCTCTTAGTTCTGAACCGTAGTGGAAGCTAGATATCTTTCTTTTTCTTGCAGTCCTAACATGTTCCTCATGTTTTATTCCAACTTCTACTTCTCTTTGTGGAACATCCATCCACTCCATCTGCAGCCGAGCACTTTATGGAACATCCATCCACTCCATTTGCAGCTTCGGATCTACACAACCTCACTCCATTTGACCCTGTTACAGGTAACCTCCACTCCTCTCTTTGTTTCCTCGAACGCTCTGCACCTGTGCCACTGTAGCTCATCAGACTTAACCAACTAATGTACACACAGGCCAATGTTAAATTCTTTGTTTTTCTTTTAGTTTGTTTGGAAACTGTCACGACCTTTTCGACCGTAGTGGTTGGCCAAAATTAATCCCCAAACCTTCTCATTTTGCCTCTTCACGTTTGATCTCCATCTGAGATGTCCCTTTTTGACAACTGGTTTTCTTTCGTCCTCCGTCTATCTTGCTTCGTTTATAAGAAGAAATAAAGAGAGAACCAATTGTTGTTGTGGATGACACGTGAGGTATTGATCGGCTACTTTAAATAAATATGTGCTTCAGCCTTTGAGTTTCTTTTATCCTCTAAATGATAATGGGAGGCAGACAAGTTCGATCCTCTATTTTCTATGATATAAATACAAGTAGTGTATCTACTGTTTCCAGCCAAAAATTGGCCTATATTTAGTTCGTGTATCTCTGTCTTAGGTGGTACCATATAACTACTTGCTGGAGTTGATATATTACATATGCATATTTCTTATATAATGGAAACACTGGATTTAACCTGTCATTCGTATGGTAGGTTATGCTGCATACCTGATTTGGTACTCTATCGGGCGTGGAAGCGCTATAAAATTTGTGATCTGTAATGATATGTTTCATCTATGAAAAGATGCTTGCATTATTTATACCCTCCCTGGCTGTAGGTATTTCAGTTTCAGCTCTATTTTCTCTCCAATTGACAGGTTGAATCTATAGCCTATAGGGCAGCCAGCCACATTCGGATATCTCCGTTACTACCATCATCGCCGGCTCATTTGTCGTGAATTATAAGCAGGTATCCAGCACACCGAATCTATGCATTCATAGCTGAGATTGCTCACTTCGCCCCCTCAGCTGTATAATCTCTAATCCATTATTAAATTATCTTTTCCGTCATCATTGTTTTCGGCAAGAAAATTATTCTAGGTCAGGAGCCTATTATGCATCGAGCCCCCTTGCCAACGAGCCTATCATCCATGTTTACCTGATCTCCACGTTAGGTAGAAAATCATTCATCTAGCCTACACGCTTCCTGGTCATGATTCTCTTTTCTGCACACCCATGATTATAATCCGTTTCATACATCAACGTAAGCTTCCTTTCCCTCACCCAATGGTTTCACCAGGTCATATATTTACTGGAAATTCTCTTTTCTGCATTATTAGGTTATTGTACTTCTTTTCTCTTGCTCGATTGATTGTTATGTTCCGGATCCAAAACCAAATCCGCAATACCCAAACCCTTCAAAGAAGTGGTGATTAGTGATACCTTCAACATTGTTTGAACTGAGAGAAACAGTAGGTGCTAGCATGATCTCTCTAAAAAAAGTTGCTCTATGAAGGGAAAGATGAAGGTTAAAATAGGGAATGGTAGAATAATATTTCTTAGCATTGCCACACATATCAAATCCACTCGCAAATTGTTCAACCAGTTGGCATTGTGAGGTGATGTGTATCAGCCATATTTTTGTTGGACCTTTCCATGGTTCCATTGCCTTTATGTATCTCAGGCAAATGGAATGTGTGAATTCTGCCTCCTAATTTTGGTTAGAGAATATTGTCAAATGATATGTATTTAAAGATAAGAATTGTATAGGGTTTTCTTTTTTTCTCTCATCGATAGCTGTTGTTCTCTAAGATCATTGAAAGCGTCTATAATTATTTCTAAATAGCTTATATATTCAATTATTCAATTATCTTTTCCTTCATCATTCTTTTACTTCTTTGCATGGTTCTATATAGGTGCAATTCAGTTTCTATACTGAGTGCTCCCATTCATTACAATGATGTTTCTATAGATCAAATTAATACTATTCTCTCTATTTAATTGATTCACTTATGCAAGTGCTCAAAACAAACGCCAAAAATCCATGTAAGTAAATGCCTATCCCTACAACACTAGGAAGAACAATGAAATCTGTGAGGTACTATCTGCACTGTCGAACCCATGGTGAATGGAAGTACAGAGGATTAGCGACAGAATCTTCAGGATGATACCTTTTTTTGCTGATGTAGGCATTGAGTACCACAACTTACAAGGTTTTTCCTTCCTATTTATGTGTTTATCGTGGTAGTTAAAATTTGTAAAATGAGTGTGTTGATCGTGGTGGTTAATTTTGCTTATTTAATATTTCCTTCCTATTTGTAGATGTTAGGGCTTGTGTTGTTTAAAGAGGCAAGATTAATTATGTTTATTCATCATAAACTGTAGGAAAGTATCATTTTTTATCGACCGCACCTACTGTTGTGGTTCATAGATGATAAGCGTCATACAACTCTGGATATGCTACTGATTTAACTAGGATTTCGTTTTTTTAGATTCAGCAATTCAAATTTATTGAATGCTAATGACATATCTATTGTCTCGACTTTTTACAGACTATCAAACAATAATTCCAGGACAAGCCGATACAACAATCTGGTCTATGTAAAAACGGCGCTTCGTTGGCCATGTGTGCTTCCTTGCAGAGGTTGACCCCCTCATCGTTCTATAATCCTCGGATATCGTTTTTCTCTGCCATGTCGGCTAATGCTTTTGATGCTCTCGAGTTGTTTTTACAAAATTGTACCTCATCTTTGTGCTCCGCCTACAAAAGTTTATGATTCCTCTTCCTTTGGGTGGCCTGTTTTTGTCTGTTGTCAGTCCAAAATAGAACTGATGTACTGCTATCATCTTCCTGTTGCTTAAGGCTTTGATTGTAAAATGTTCTGATTACTCATTTCATATGATCTGAAACATGCGCTTTCAAATTTGTATAACTGTGATCAAATTCATATGGATATAAATGTCCATTAAATGATCTGTATAAATGGTGGTAACCACGGGCAAGAAATTCAAAGAAGCAACAAGCGCCGCGCGGCGAGCCGCGCCGTTCGAATCTAGTAGCTGACATTGTAGGCCCAACCATCGAACAGAATACGCGCGCCATTTCCAAGAAACCAAGATCACATCAGTACTGATTACCATTTACCAAGAATGAGTTTATGGACAACTGATTACAAAAGAATCCAAGAACTGATTACAGGCAAGAACAAGAACCTATACTAATACTACTATCGACCAAGAACCGACGTTACCATTGGTATACCACGTCAACAGGATTCTTGATCGATCCACAAAATCATCTAAGAAATATCTACTGATAGCGTCGCCTGCACATCGGGCAGGACACCCCATTCGCGAACCTCCTAAACCACTGCCTAATGCAGCTGTCATGAAACCGGTGCTCGCACTCGAGCGACCGAACGACGTCACCAGGAACCAAAGGACCGAGGCAGATGGCGCAGTCGCCGGAGTCCACGTCCTCTGTGGGCGATTTTGACACTGTAGACCCTTAGACGAAACTTTAGCACAAAATGAATCTCGGCCGAAACTATTTCACGGCATTGACCCTTTTGAGTAGCGCCTCACGATCAGGCGCTACCCTACACAGGGTAGCGCCACACTTCTTGCCAGCGTGGCGAGCCGGGGCCACGGGGGGGCCAGTCTGGGGGATAGCGCCTGATCACAAGGCGCTATGCTTCGGTTCCAGAAACTAACAGAGAGCCCAACAAAGGAACGGGGAAAAAATTCCTAAGTCAATGTGTCGCGCCTTGACACGAGGCGCTATGCTCCCAAGAGGGTATAGCGCCTCGTGGCAAGGCGCGACACATTGAATTTTTCCCCGCCTTCCCCTGCTGAGCTCTCTGTTAGTTTCTGGTCCAGAAACATAACAGAAGGGTAGCGCCTTGTATTGAGGCGCTATGCATCTAAACTGGGGACACACAGAAAAATGCCAGCAAACTGATGGAATATACAACATTTCAGCAAGTATTACATAACAAAGTCATACATAGCAAAGTTCACAGCGTGTGCATAATAACAACAAGTTCATACGTAGCAAAGTTCACCACTACATAACAAAGTTCACCACTACATGGCAAAGTCGAAATGTGAAGAAGGTTCAAATAAAAGGCACATAGTTCACAACATGATGAGCACGACATAGCTCTATTGTGTCGAGCTATGTCCCTTTCCCTTGTCCTTCCTTTTGGAAGTGCACTCCTCTTCCTCCTCCTTCCTTTTTCTTTTCCGGAAGATTTTACTCTCCCTCTCCGTTGCAAGACGAGCCTCTTGTTCTCTCACCTTCCTCAAACCCACCTCCAACCAACCCGGCCTCTCACAACATGATGAGCCCGAGTCATTGACGAGCTTGGTTGTTGCTTTGTTGGGTTGAGACGCTGCCATACCTAGAAACATTATAAACTGAAAGTTAGAAAGTGTGCAATATGAATACAATATGCGATAAAAAATTACAATAATGGATAGAAACAATATAAAAGTAAGGATTAAATGGAGATACATACGGATACGGCCCAGCTAGATATCCTATCATACTCACGGTCCTACCACCGCCACGGCCTACACCACCACCATGACCTCTATAACCAACATGGCCTCTTGTAAGCCCAAGTTGCCTCCCTCTTTGTTGCCTTGGAGCTTGTTGGCTCACTCTTTGTTGCCTTGTAGCTTGTCGTGTAGGAGCTTGTTGGGTAGGAGCTTGTTGCATAGGAGCATGTTGCCTCCCTCTTTGTTGCGTTGGAGCTTGTTGGCTATTGTCACCTTGTTGGCTAGGCCCACCATGTTGGCTTGGACCTTGTTGTTGGCTATTTCTTGCTTGGGTACTACCTTGTTGGCTAGGCCCACCTTGTTGGCTTGTGCTTGCTTCATTTCCCTTGGCTTTCTTCCTTTGGGGGCATTTCCTTATGTTGTGCCCCTCCACATTGCACTTGCCACAACGAGAGCGCACACGAGGCTCTTGAAATTGGTCATTCCGACATTCCCTCCCACCACTGCCCCAACCATCCATGTCGCCCCTTAGACGTTTTGTTTTGCGTCTTCCAACTATCATTGTTTTCCGCCTCAACTAAAGCAAAAGCCAATGGAACCAGACGATTTCCCGCATCATTTCCTATTGCAACCAATAGAGTGCCCTTGTATGGACCGGTCAAAAAGGTGCCATCGACTGCGATGACCGGCCTACAATGTTCAAAAGCACGGACACATTGTTCGAATGCCCAAAATGCACGGCCAAATACTCGGACAGTCTTGACGTCCACACTCCTTGTTTTTTGCCCAAACGGCTCAACCACATGGACCATCCCCGGGTTAGTCGCGGCCATGGCTCCCAACAACCTAGGGATTCGGTTGTATGCTTCTTCCCAGTCACCATACAACATTCTGAAAGCAGCTTGCTTTGCCTTCCATGCCTTCCCGTACTTGATCGTGTAGTGAAATATGTTCTCCACAATTTCAATGCCACTCTTAATACTCATTGTTGGTAGTGTCGAGATGGAGTTGGAAACCTTATAACCGAGGAACTCGGAGGTGAGTTGACGGTGGTCTGGTTTCACATCCTTGCCATCCACCTTCTTGCCTCGGCACATGTGTGTTGCAACACAACTAGTTATGTGCCAATCGGGACCTTTCTTCAAAGGTCTTGCTCGCACCTCCCACGGACATCCTTCCTGTAAGCATCTCACCGTGTAACGCTTCTTTTTATCGGAGTGAGCCACCTTAAACGGACGATGGTACTTAACTGAGTACTCCTTGATCCACATCTGAAATTCCAACAAGGTTGCGAACCTCAAACCGGGAGTTATCCCATTGTCCAAATGATTCATATCCCGGTAAGAAGTTGGCCTAGCTTCGAGCAAGATACCCTTTCCGCCATCAACCGTCGCTTCATCCGCGAGAGTAAGGTCAGAAAACAACGGAATTCGATGATCCCGTCCCACTACCTTCTCGAACGCTTCGGCCTCCTTGACGGTGAACCCCTCCTCATCCACATCTTCATCGGGCCCATCGTCATCCGAGTCCGATGCATAGCATCGAGAATAAGGGATGTCATGCTCCATGGTCTCTTGTTCAATATATAAGTCCAAATCTCCAACATTGTTGTCGTGGAGGTCAATCCCATCCTCATTGTCCTCGTGCTCATCATCCCCGTACTCATCAGTTGAGATGAGTGGTGGACTCCTACCATCCTGGTTCATGAGTGGTGAACTCCTACCATCTAGGTTCATGAGTGGTGGACTTTGGTTCATGAGTGGTGGACTCTTACCATCAAATGGGGAGGCATGTCCGTTGAAGTCCAAGTTCACATGCGCATCAAACTTTACCGTGGCAAATAACTCAAGAGACTTGTCAAGCGATTCGGCCACGGTTTCCTTGTATGCAACCCAATGAAGTTCCGAGGTGATACGCAAAAACTTCCAACGGAGATGCACTCCATGACCGGCATTATGTCTTCCCTCCAACTCTACAAACTCATCTTGGTTCATCAAATTCAAGTCAATCCTAACTTGTTTCAAAACCTCGGCGTAGGTAGGACTTTGCTCGAACACCAAGGCTACCTCATCCGGGTCCGGTTCCATATTGCCTTTCAAAAATGCCTCTTTATCCACATGATGAACATGAACAATTGTAGGCATCCCTAACATAATGACAAAAAAGACAACTTAAATCATAGCATTAACCTAACAAGCACTAACATTAACCTAAAGATCGTACAAGCATGCCATGGGTCAACAACAAAATCCAAATCAACTAGCAATTAGGGTTGAACCGAAACATGCACAATGAGGCCAAATGGGGTGATTTTATTGGACAAAAATTGGGGGATCGGAGGAGAATACCTGCGGAAAGTAGTTGGGAACAGAATCCCCTCGCTTTTCTCTTCAAATCGGAGTGGATTTGGAGAAGGATTAGAGAGGGGGAGAGAGAATAGCCGCCGCCGCCATGTCCTCTTCTCTTCTCTGTTAACTAATGGTGCTAGGGTTGGGGACGGGCACGGGCGCGATGATACATACCAGAAGCATAGCGCCTCGTGATCAGGCGCTACCTAATCGCACCATAGCGCCTCATCACGAGGCGCTATCCCCCAGACTGGGCCCCCCGTGGCCCCGGCTCGCCACGCTGGCAAGAAGTGTGGCGCCTGATCACGAGGCGCTACCCTGTGTAGGGTAGCGCCTGATCGTGAGGCGCTACTCAAAAGGGTCAATGCCGTGAAATAGTTTCGGCCGAGGTTCATTTTGTGCTAAAGTTTCGTGTAAGGGTCTACAGTGTCAAAATCGCCTCCTCTGTGATCTCCTCCACTGCTCCGACGTGGTCGAAGCGCGTCTGTCCCATCTCCATCTCCACGACCCGCCGCGGAGCCACCGGGTGCTGATCCGCCGGGGGGTCGAAACGGGTGCACCAAATGCACAACTTGCCGATGTAGTACGCCCCAGCCCCTACGGTGAAGACGACGATCGGACCTAAGAATCGCTCGATCCAAATATTCATGACCGTGGCTGTGTGTGTGGCGAAGAGCTAGGGGGAAAGATGGGTTGAATTTTGGGATGACCCGAGTATATATAGTAGAGAGAGTAAAGTTAAACGACAACTTCCAAGGGTCTCGGCCTACAGCCTGGGAGACAAGTTCCTTAGAAAATAGGAAACCTTTATTTTGTGCTTCAATATTTTTAGGGAAATAAATATTAATAGGTACATTTTGTGATTTTTATGTAGCCTAATATGCAACGTATATTATTCAACAACAGTTTGCAAGGTTCGTATAAATCATGGGTATGGTTGTGATGGACTTAGGGATTGCAATGGGTACTTTATTATACATGTACCTTGCGGGTAAAAATCCTGTTAGGTAAGATCATCTCCACCGGCGCACGCAACCGTGCTCCCAATAGACGTATTGGGCGCGCCGTCACAAAACCGGCCCCCAATAGCTCAAAAGTTGTCGACACGCCCCAATACAGCATCCGGCAACCGCGCTTTGCCCCCAGATTTTTGGTACGCAAGCGGGGGTGCCGGCAATCCCGACGGGCAGGTTCGACGCGTCAGCGACACACCGCTCGTCAGCGTGATTTATTGTGGCCGCTGAGCGGTTTCTTGCATGGTGTGACGCACCGTGCCTCGTCTTCCCGACGCGCGTCGCCAGAGTTACGACACATCGGAACCAGTGCGCGAGTTCCCACGTGTTCCCGCGCTTCGCCTCCCCGCCATCTTATAAAGCCTGTTGCGCCTGCCTGCGTCACACTCCACCGCTCTTCTCCCCTTGCTCCACATTCCACCGACGGTGAATCTCAATGGCGCACAATGACCAAGCGTCCGGCGGCACGGCGAAGAGCTTCCTCCGGAAGGCCGAGGCAGCGTTCTTCCACCAACATTGTATCCCCGTGCCGCTGGGGATGCGCCTCCCTAGCTATGGCGGCGGCTGCAACATGTCGGAGCAAGGATACGTTGTCCCGCCCCTACCGGAAGAGCATTGGGTCCAGATCTTGTTCACATGCGCTGCCAGCAGCTAACGCGGGAGCAGCGGGCGGACCCCGACTACGCCCAGAATAGCCCCAACTGGGGGGGCGCTCCTACAGGCAGAGCGCCAAGCGGCGGTGGACGACCGTGGTGGCTCCGAAAGTCCGTGGCAGAATAACGACGTGCAACGGCGCCAGCTGGTGGGATGGCCGCGACTTCCACTTGCGGGAGTACGGCTACTCGTGCGAGCTCCTCCTCCCGCATCTCCTCCTCATCCGCGCGGTTCACGACCATCTACCGTGCGGTTCGTGAGGAGAAGAGCAAGTCGTCGCCGCCGCCCAGGGCGGCCTGACGATAAAAGCCGAGCCTAGATGGTTGGCGACGCCGTGAAGGAGGAGCAACGGCGTGACCATCCGTGACTTCGGTCCGCCACCGCCTCCCACGAAGGTGAAGAGCAAGCCAAGGATGTCTTCGTCCCGCGGTAAGGTCAAGATGAGCCAGGGAGGTCCACGTCCCGCACCAAGAAGCGCCCTGTCTCCGGTGACACTTACGGAGGAGTACGAGGCGTCATTCCTCTATGACCTCGCCACCGCGGAGAAGCTGTCCTTCGACACTGTCTATCCGGCATCGAAGGAGTTTGTTGAGGAATGGTCGTGCCCCGACCTGGACATCATCATCATCCCCGACGACGACGAGCAGGCCGCCGCGGCAATGCCGACCACAGTAGTGAAGGAGGAGCAGGCACAGGAGGACGAGGCGCACGAGGAGCTGGCGAACGAGGACGAGGGTGGCGTGTGGGACGTCGACGCAGCGGTGGCAGCGCACAACTGGGACAGCTACTAATGCTACTTCACCGGCTTTTAGTTTAAGTTTCGTCGAATTTTGTAACAACTGTCGAGTTTCAATGAAATGTGTTAAGTTTTAATGAATTTCGTCGCTCCATTTTCTTTGGAAATACCTATTGGGAGCGGTCAGTGTGGCGCGGCGCTCCCAATAGGTGGCAACGCGTGCCGGCGCGCCCAATATTGTAGGTCCGGCAACTTTGTCGGACGCTCTATTGGGCGCCGGTGGAGATGTTCTAAGGGTCTAAGGTAAAAAATGTAGTCATATGTACGTAAATGGAAAAATATTGTACCCACCAGGTAGAGTGGGTAAAGGTATAGAATCTTACACCATCTCCAGCGGCATTCTGCAGTTGACAATGAGTTGTTTCACCATGAATTTGTTGATGCACGGCGAGGAAAACAGAGAATTTGGCTGGCATGCCCTGATGTGTGGCTCGGCATGGGAGTCTCGTAATCAAACGGCTCACTGAACACCAGGTTAGCATCTCGCTCACTGTCGATGATCATGTTGTGCGTGATAACACAAGCATTTATGATCTCCTACATCTGCTCTAGCGACCAAGATAGAGAAGGGTAGCTAGCTAACAATCGCAAACCGGATCCGACCATACCAAATGCAAGCTCCACATCATTTCGAATACTCTCTTATTTGAATGCAAAAGTTAGAGTTTGCTTCACCGAGTAGGTAGCAGATTGTATCAAATGTCGACCAACTAGGATAGATGCCATGTACTAGGTAGTACATCTTTTTGTAGTCATGGTCATTGACCACATAGTTGCACTCTGGAGTTTGGCCTTCAGCAAGTCACATAGACACAGGGGAGCGTTGCAGCATATTGATGTCATTGTGAGAACCGGCTATGTCAAGAAAAACGGAGTCCAAATCCCGAGATCATAATTTATCACAACCTCAAGCACAACACTGCATGCTCAAGTATGTCCTCCTTTGTACACCCACCAAGAAAATGGATAATTCTTCCATCTCGAATGCATGCAATCGATGCTCGCAAACATCCCAACAAATCCTCTCACTTCACCTTGCGCCTTGAGCTGAACTGTGTCTGATGCATTTGGTAATCTCAGATAGTTTGGTCCAACACTGCATTTACCGCCTGAAAAATTTTAGGTGCCTTCAATGGTTGTAGATTTAGACATACGTAGGTGTTGAAAGGACATTTTTTGTCTAGGTGGTTTTGGGTGTTTGTTAAAAACCTACCTGAGATCTTACCTTGTTCTAAAGTATTATAGGTGTAATAAATGGAATGCACAGGATGGTGATCGATCCCTCAAAAAGGAGAAAGATCAAAACCGGTGAGCCGTAGATTTGATAGTTTTATTGAGTGAAGACAAGAGAAGATGAGGACCCTTCCCCTCGCGTCGCCCCCCCCCCCAGGCGACGCTAGGGGCGAAATCCTAGCACCGCCCGCTCTCTCCCGGCGGCAGCATCCTGCCGCTACCGTCACCGGCCTCGGCGGCGGCGGTGGCGGCACCCCTCCGCTGCTGCCAAAAGGTGGCCGGAGGGGAGGTCCTCGCTTCTCGTCAGGTGGATGGCCGGCCCGTGGGGGCGGCGGCGGCCGGGGCGAAGGAAGCCGAGCCGGCGGGCTCGGGTGGTGGCGGCTGGCGCGTGGATTGCAGCGGCGGAATGAGGCGCTGTCGCCTGCGTCTGCGGGGGTGCCGCTGGTTCGATGGGCTTGGCGGGCCCGAACTGGGGCGGAGATTGGAGTGGAGGACGGCACGTTGGAGTGGAGGTCGGGCACGACGGAGTAGTGGAGGGGCGCGGCGGCATGGTTGGGGCAGGACGGGTATGGGCATGAAGCGAGCACCGTGGCTTGGTCGTGCTGCGTGGCTGGGGTTTTCCCTGTCCGAAGCCATGGTGACGGGCGCGGGGAAGGTGGCTGGCGGTGCTGCAGAGGTAGGGGCAGAGGAAGCCGGGGCGGCGGCCCCGGACCGGTGGCTGCGGCAGGAGCGCGCCGACAGGGCTGCCGCCGTGGCGCGAGGTGCCACGGTGGCGGCATCATGCGGTGAAGTTTGGCGGTGGCGACGGAGTTAGGCTCCCAACTGGCTGCTCCCTGAGCTTCACAGACGAGGAGAATTTCAAGCGAAAGCTTGCACGGACTCCGGTGTGCCAACGACGGCGGCGCCTTCGGGTGTCGTTCCCTTCTTGATCGCGTCGTTGTGGAATCTCGACCCGGTCCGACGCGAGTGGCTCCAAGACTCTCCGGGTGAAAACCTAAGCCCCATCGGGGGCGGACGACGGTGACGTAAGCATCATTACCTTGTTGGAGGCGTCGTCTTGGAGTTATTGGCCCTCGCGGTGCGATGGCTTCGTGATGGATGGGCAGGATAGCCCCGTGGTCGGGGTGGCGGATGCCGGGGCGGCAGCCCCGGATGGTGGTGGACGTCGAGGCGGCGGCCTCGGTCGCCCACGCTACGACGGTTCTATGAGGGAGAGCCGTTGTATGGCGGGGGTCTAGGTGACGACCTGGATGAAGATTGTGCGGGCAGAGGGTTCGTCGACATGACTGGATCACCTTCGGGCAATGCGAAGGTCGATCTGGTTGTTACCGGGGCGGCGGCCCCGGAACATGGTGGTTTTGGTGGCAACCTGGATGAAGACTGCGCGGGCAGAGGGTTTGTCGACCATGACTGGATCGCCTTCGGGCAATGCGAAGGTCGATCTGGTTGCTACGCCGGGGCGGCGGCTCCGGATCAGGTGGTGTGTTTTTGTGATGTTTTATTGACTTGTGTCGTGTGGGCGGCGGGTCGCTTCGTCTGTGTGATCCTTTTGTATAGTTTGTATGGTTTTTGGACCCGGTTTCCCTTATAAACTGGGTCAATTCTATTCTATCTATTCGAGCGGTGGATATCGACCACCTTAAGCTCAAAAAAAAAGTTTTATTGAGTCGTAAGGCAACCGTAATTGAGAGGTTGCTTAATGGAAGGTATATGGGGAAATAAATCACGTACACAGACGATGTACACCTAGTAAATCTTTCTAAAAACAATGGTGAGAGGGTTCCAAAGATACGGTGGTTGTTGGAATTCAGCCGGAGATTCATGTGTGTTTGCACCGGAGATTTTGCAACTGCTAGATGTTGGGGATACCTATATAAAGATTTCTTCAACCTTGGAGAGGGCACCACGTGCAGAATATTTTCACGTTGCAAGCTTCAGTTTACTAGATCTCTTCCTACCCAATCAAACACCTTATCCTTTTAGGAATTGGGAGAGCTGACCTAAATGTACACTTTTAAGGGATTTTTATTTTCCCGTCCATTTCATTGAGAAACTTGTAACCCTACACGGAAGTGGTGGATCGCCTCAAGAGGGGGCTTCGCTAGGTGAACCGGTTGTCGGCTGGTCCTTCGAGCAACTAGTGATTGTGGGATTGAGATCCACGTGACCCCGATTTGTCCACAATGTGTTGTGCCACGTGGTTATGGTTAACATTACTTGACGAGGGGTATCCTCGGCAAATCCCATGGCTAAGGGCCTAGGGTTGAGATGATGGGGTAGAGAACGTGGTAGAGTTGGTAGTATCGTCGGCTGACAAGCAAGAGCAAAGATTTTACCCAGGTTCAGGCCTCCGGAGAGTAACACCCTACGTCCTGCTTGTCTGTTATTGATGTGTGGAGAATATTCGAGCTACAATGGGGATCCCGGCGAGATGTCGATCTCGCTAGGGTTTTGGTGGTTCGAGTATTGCGTGTCCTTGATCGGCCTCCCTCCCAGCTTTATATGGAGGCTGGGTCTCAGGAAAACATAACCGACTAGGATTACATACAAGGAAAGTCTAAACCGACTATGGCTTCGCCTAACTTGGAGGATACTCCTTCTTCTTGGGCCTCTCTTCATGGGCTTCGGTATGCTTCTGGTAATGGGCTTTAGTCATCACGTGCACCAGGTACCCTCATGGTAGGGTACCCGAAAGGTATATCCATGTCAGTAGCCCCCGAGTACTTGTCTGACTCGAAGAATCGGGCATGTGCTCACTTTACTAGTGCATGTCATATTCTTTGTATCTGTGTTTATAATTTGAAATTCATGTATGAATAGCACATGTTTGGCTATGTCGAGTATTTCATCGACTATGGTTTTTGCTTATGATAGTCAAGGGATAATGACTTAGTAGGCCCGGTTCACTCGACGGATCGGGACCGGTTAACTGCTCATTTGGGCAAAACCTTACTAGCCTTCAATCAAACTCGAGTCCCCGGACTCGAATCTGGAACAGACTGGACAAACTCGACTCAGGCTGTTGAGGTCTTACTAAATCGAGCTGCAGTTTAACTTTGATACCCAACGCGTCCGCCGGGATTTTTTATCATGTCTGCTGACACGGAAAGTTTTAAGGAGCAACACTGCTGGAGCGGTCCTTAGCCCAGCTCGATAATTCGGCGGGTCTTACCTTTGCACTTATGCATGCAGCATCCGAGGTATTTTTGCGGCGGACGCAACCCGGGAATTTTTCGTGTATGATTTTGCTATATAGCTGAGTCGAGTCTTTTGTCGACTGATACTTTGCCATTATTCTATCGGGTGCGCGACAGCGCTCCTGATGGGAGTAGCCCCCGAGATTGTGCTGTATTACTTGTAATGTAGGATAATCTCAAAATCTTTTTATCTTGAGCATCTCCAGTCGAAGAATTTTTTGATATGCTCCCGATGGGAGTACTATGCTTCAGTCGACGATCTGTCGAATGTCATGTCATATCTCAGTCGAAAGACAAATCGAAGTCGTATTTTGCATCAGTCGAATAACCCATCGTGTGTCTTTTTGGTATCCAACGGTTGTCTCGGGGGAAGACGTCATGCATGACGTTGTTTGCGTGTGCTCAGTCTTGACAAGACGTATCGGCGTGGTCCCACTGTCAGTGTTTGACTGCAGAGGACGCCGCTTCAGTTTTGATTTGACCGCTTGGCAAAATTTTCGCCGCATAATGATGGCTTCCTCGTTTTACGTGCGTAGTGGGCGGCGTGGCCTGCGACGGTTGCTATCCACGCGTGCCACGTGTATGGATTGATATGCATCAACGGCTGCGATCGATTGCAGTTTGCGGTAAATAGGGAGAGCGGTGCTGGCGTTATTTTTTACTTGCCATTCTTTTTCCGCCGCCACATCTCCTTCTTCCTTGCGCTTCTGCCTCCATTGCTCTGCGCACTTCCCCCTTCCTAGCCACCACCAACAATGGCGAAGCCAAAGAGGAAGGCTGCTGCGAGGAAGTGACAATGGTGAAGAGGGCCGGCGACTGGATGCGGTCCACCATGAAGCTCTCCAAACTGGAGGGGTACCGGCGTGATGGGTGGATCCCCTCCGCTGAGCTGCTGCCAACGCGCCTCCCCGGCGATGAGGTATGCCCTCAACCCAAAAAGGGCGAGCGTGTATGCTTTCACGATTTCGTGAATAGGGGATTCTCTTCCCTATTCACGATTTCGTGCGTGCGCTTATGTATGCGTACAAGGTGCAGTTGCACGATTTCACGCCCAACTCCATTATGCACATCGCGGTTTTCTTCGTGATGTGCGAATGCTTCTTGGGTATCCATCCCCACTGGGGTCTTTGAAAAAGATCTTCACTGTGAGGGAGAACGCCGGCAAGCGCGGCGTTTATGCTGTCGGCGGATTCAACATCCAGAGCCGCAAAGAAATTGCGTACTTCGACATCAAGCAAGTCGACTCTGCGCAGAACTGGAGGCAGAAGTGGTTTTACGTCACCACCACCCAAGACGGGCTGTCGCCATTTGATCCCCACGCGTCCCTGGAGAAGACGCGACTTGGCTGCACCAGACCACTGCTGCTGAAGAGGCTGAGGTGAAGCCTTTGATGGCCAGCATTGCCAAGCTTATGAAGACTACGGGCCGCGAAGTAAGCGACCCCATGTGGGAATTTCAGGGCCTGCAAGACCCGACACGTTTGGCGGCTGGCAAAGCTCTGCCATCTGATGAAGATGTGGAGAAGCGAGTTCGGTCAATCACCAAACTGACGGGGAACGACAGTTGTCCTCTCAAGTGTCCCGTTGACGCCTTCAACAACGAGCATCCCTTGCCCGAGGTATGCTTTTTCTTTTACTTTGTGTCCGTAGGAGATGTGATTTCTGTTGAGTGATAACTCATGTTTGAATTATGTGCAGGGTCATGTTTCCCTCCAGAACCTGCCTCCGCTACCCGAAGATGGGGAAACCACGGAGAGAGAGGTGTTGTTGGCCGAGACCAAGGCCGATGATATTTCATCGCCTCCGCACGCACCCCTACAGAAGAGGTGGAGGGATCCAAGCAAGAAGAAGAGGAGCTGGTGCCACCCCCGAAGCGACGTCGCTAGAACGAGACGGCGTCGACTGCAGAGAGCTCGCCCCCTCCTACCACTCGCGGCGAGGACGCCGATTCTTCTTCGACTGACTCGGGGGAGCCAAGGGAGGTGACTCCTTTGCGTACGGCCTCACCAGTTAGGTCGCCATTGTTCGAGGCGTGCTTAAACTACAACACGCTGATGATCTCGGATGATGACGAACCCAGGTAAGTTTTTTGCTTGAATATTTTGCACTTGCTGTAGCTTGCACCTTTATGCGGGTAACTCTGTTGTGTGCAGGCCAGTCGAGGACGACGTGTCCAAGGATGATCCGCAATCGACTGTGCCCGAGGTGACGCCAGCGTCTCCTTCGAATGCGGAGTTTCACTCGAAGGATCCGCAGACTTCCCTGGCTAGTCCTCCCCCCAAGCCGCATGAAGACGTGCCTTCCACATCGGGTGGAGCTCTGCCTGCACGCTACAACCATGTAAGTGCAATTTCTTGTGCTTTAGCTGTACTTAGGCTCAAACCCAAGTCGTATATGCTGACTCGCTGAGTTCTTTTGTTGTGTAGTCATTCATCCGTACTCTTCTTGAGTCGGGTGACACATATTTGCAGGTGGAACAGGAGCGCAACCACCTGCGAGCCAAAGTGGAGCAGCTGGACCGTAAGAATCTCCTGCCCTTCTGTTCGCCTTTTTGCTTGTAGGAGTATGATTTGCTGAATGAATTCTTTGTGATGCTCTCAGGTGATAAGGCCACAGCCGTAACCCGCATGCAGGAGCTGGAAAAGGAGCTCGAAGCTGTGCGCCAAGGCACACAGCAACAACTCAAAGAGGCAGCAGACCGTGAGACGTTGCAAACTCATCGGCTCCGCGCGCTGTCCCACGTGATGGGAGGTAATTTTTCTGTCCGAATGATTTCGAGTTTGCTGATTATTGCCAGGATTGGCATAACTTTGTGCGTATCCAACAGAAACTGTTGGTGCTGCTCCTGCCGCTGATGAGGGCTCTTTCGAAGATGCGGCCAAGGCCTTTGACACAATATGCGCACACGCCCGAGAAACACTTCGTCAGTCCAAGAGCGCGCTGTCGTCTGTCTACCAGGCCGTGCTGCCGAAGAACCAACCGCCCGCGACGGTGGAGGCGGCTGATGTTTTTGCACCTGGGTCGACCACCATGGCGAATTACGCCCGCGCCCAAATGGTTCGTGGATCTGAGACCACCCTTATCCTATTGAGGGGTCATGGCATCGCGGGTGATTTTGCGAAAGCCTTGGCTGGTTTCCCGAAGAATTCTGGTGGAAAACTAGCCATAACAGACGCTATGCAGAAGGAAGCGGGGACACTGTCGAGGAAGATGGTGACCATGCTTGAACAGCGCGCTGTGGCCATAGCTGAGCGTGCCGCGCGCGCCGCTAGGGCTAGATCCGAGTCAGTACCGGATGTTTGATAGTCGAACTTATTTTTATGCCCTGTAATGATACCTTTAATCGCGCGAGTATGTGTATGCTTTTGCTACTCTTGTATATATGCCACCATTGGATGCTTTTGTGCTTTATATCTGAAAGGTTATGTGTTGCTTAGCTCACCTGATTTATGCCTTGGGTTTCACCTTTCTGACTTGAAATTTTCGCCGTACTTGTGCCTTTGAACAGCCACAGGAACCTGACACGTCGGCTGGTCCCTCGCGGCGTCGTACTGCCGCCCGATCGCGGGCGCAAGTGGCAAATGATGCCAAAGTTATGGGATATATGAAAACCTTAGTCGCAAGACTGAAGGAGGATCTGAAGAGTCCCAGAGCGAACTGGATATGCTGAGAGCGAGACCGGCTCCGGCCACTCAACGGGAAGATTATGTGCTTGGAGAGATGGATCTTGTAAACAGGCAACTCGAGTGTGAGTACAATTCTTGCCATGTTTATAAAGTTTTGCTTATTCGTGTTTTGTTGACTCGACTTGTATTTTTGCAGGCTTTGTCTCCGACTTCCAAGCAGAGCAAGCTCGCGTTGAGGAGCGTTTGGACCATGCTGTTGACAACCTGACAACTGGTCGTCAGCATTTTTGGATTGATAGGTCTCGAGCGCGCATACTCGCTACTCTGAAGGATCGAGCCTGGCGGAGCGCGCAGTTACTCGAGTTATGCAGGGCGGCATTTATTCGCCTCAACGAGAACCTGTTCCCAACTGGGCCACAGCCGCATGGAATCCACGCCCTGGTTGGGCTTTTTCGACTGTCAGGTCCTATCCAAGAGGTGATCACTCAAAAACTTGTGCTAGGGCAAATGCGGCGATGGCATATGTGCGCAGTCGACGACCCAACTTGGTGCTTCCACCACCCGCTGTTGGTTCGTCTCTGTCTCAAGCAGATCTTGATGGCACCAACGATTCTGCGAGGCTGCTAGTCGAGCGCTACCACGATCAACTTGCTGGTCCTGTTTTGCCCGTCAAGGATGAACCCGAAGAATAGGAGTTGTTGTGCCTGTACTTGTGTATAGAGGGGCAGCCCCCGAGTGTAAATGTAATACTTGTAAATATTATGAATGAAATTTTTTGTATTTCCGCAGCCCCCGAGCCTGTTGAGTGGGGTGTATGAAGTAATTTATTAATGAACTTATGATTGCTCAGCCCCCGAGTATTCGAGTGCGGCTGAGAATGTGTGATAAGTTTTTGCTTTAGGACCCAGCCCCCGAGCATTCGAGTGTGGCTGGGTTGTTTGCTTACACAATCTTATTTCGACCCAGCCCCCGAGCATTCGGGTGCGACTGGGCTTGTTTGTTTTTACGGGAGCGAAAGCTCGTGTTTTTGATAGCGCAGCCCCCGAGTGTTCGGGTGCGGCTAAGGTATGAGTTATGCGAGTAGTACACAGAGAATTTGGAGGAACATTTGATTATATTCCACTTTTGAATGTTAAGCTGCAGGCCGCCTCATTAAAAACCTTCCAGTCCCCTTAGGTACCCTGGTAAGGAAAAGAGCGCGTCTGAAACCTGCAGCCATCCGACATATCGCCTATTACAGTGTATGACTTTGGGGAATCTAAGCATAGAAACGACGCAGGTGCGCAACGTTCCAAGGATTGTGCGAAGGTTCGCCTGTCTTCACGTGCTTCAGTCTATATGCTCCACCGTCGATGACCTCGGTGACGATGAAGGGTCCTTCCCATGGAGAAGCGAGCTTGTGCACCTTCTTCTGCTTCAGTCGTAGCACCAAGTCACCCACCATAAAAGATCTTGTGCGCAGTCGACGGCCGTGATAGTTGCGGAGATCTTGCTGGTAAACAGCTGTGCGAGCCAGGGCCGTGTCGCGTGCTTCGTCGAGCAAGTCGACTGCGTCTTCGAGTGCTTCTTCTGCATCGTCTTCGTTGTATGCTGCTGCCCTTGGTGCGTCGAACTTTACGTCGGATGGCATAATTGCCTCTGCGCCATAGACCATGAAGAATGGTGTGAGTTGTGTCGAGGCGTTTGGAGTTGTTCGTAAGCTCCATAGCACCGACGGAAGTTCTTCGACCCAGGCGCCTGCGGCCCTTTTGAGTGGCACCAGCAGGCGTTTCTTGATGCCGCTACACATGAGCCCATTGGCCTTTCCGACTTGGCCAATGGACTGCGGGTGTGCAACGGATGCGTAGTTCAGCTTGATGTCTTGCTCTTTGCAGAAGGAGCGAAATTCTTCAGCCGTGAAGTTTGTTCCGTTGTCAGTTATGATGCTGTGCGGGACGCCAAAACGGTACATGATGGTCTTTATGAAGTGGACCGCCGTAGAGGCAGTCGAACTTGTGATAGGAATCGCTTCGATCCACTTTGTGAACTTGTCGACTGCCACCAGTAGGTGAGTATGCCCTCCACGCGAAGATTTTTTGAGTGGCCCGACCATGTCAAGCCCCCACTGGGCAAAAGGCCAGGCCAGTGGTATTGTCTTCAATGCTGATGAAGGTGTGTGCGGCTTTCTAGCGAATTTTTGACAGCCGATGCACCTTTTGACTATGTCTTCTGCATCCTTGAGTGTTGTAGGCCAGTAAAACCCTGCTCGAAAGGCTTTGGCTACGAGTGATCGACTGCTGGCGTGATGCCCGCAGGTACCTGCATGAATGTCTCGCAGTATAGCTTTGCCGTCCTCAAATGCAATGCATCTTTGGAACATACCTGACACGCTGCGTTTGTACAGCTCGCCATTGATGATGGTGTATGCCTTGGACCGTCGAGTGACGCGTCGTGACTCGGTTATGTCTTCAGGTAGCTCGTTGCGGAGCATGTATGCCAGGAAGGGTTGAGTCCAAGTTGGCTCAACGAGGAGCACTTCGACTGGTGGATCCTCTATGCTGGGTGCTTTGTCTTTTGCTGTGGTAGTCGATGCAGGAGGGGGTCGTTTTTCCTTGATGGACATGTGCTCTATCCGCTCGAGGAAGACGCCAGGTGGTACTTGTGCTCCAGTGGAGCCAATGTTCGCTAGCATGTCTGCTTCTTCGTTGCTTTCTCTCCCGATATGTCGTAGCTCGCAGCCATCAAAGCTGCCCTCCATTATGTTGTAGAGGTCGCGGTAGGCGATCATGTTGTCTGCTATAGCGTCGCAGGCCTTCATTGTTTGCTGCACAACCAAGTTAGAATCACCATAAATCATTAGTCGAGTACACCCCAAAGCCTTGGCCATTCGCATGCCATGGATCAGGGCCTCGTACTCAGCCTCATTGTTTGATGGGAACGCGAACCCATTTGTAAGACATAGCGAAGCTTATCGCCTTTTGGTGAGATGAGTACGACGCCTGCTCCTGCGCCCTCGTTCTTTTTCGATGCATCAAAGTACATGGTCCAGGAATTGGACACGTCTGGCACTCCTGGCAGTTGAGCTTCGATCCACTCGGTTGTGAAGTCGGGTAAGACTTGTGCTTTGATGGCCTTCGGGTGTTCGTACTTGATGTCTCTTGGTCCTAGCTCGATAAGCCACTTTGCGACCCTCCCAGTCGCATTGGGGTTTGTGAGGATGTCACCGATTGCTGACTTGCTAATCACCGTTATGGGTGCTCTGCGAAGTAGTGCGTCAACTTTCGGGATGTCATGAACACGGCGTAGGCCAGCTTTTGATAATGCGGGTACCGCTGTTTTGATATGGAGAGGACCTCACTAACATAGTAGACTGGCCTCTGTATGCTCTGGGTATGTCCCTCTTCCATGCGATCCACCACCAACACAGTACTCACCACCCGATTGGTGGCTGAGACGTATAGGTATAGCGGCTCACGCTCCTTGGGTGCGACCAGGATTGGAGGGCTTGTGAGGATTCGCTTGAGATCGGTGAAAGCTGCCTCTGCCTCTGCTGTCCACTCGAACTTGTCGGCCTTCTTCATCAGTCGATAGAGTGGGAGTGCTTTTTCTCCGAGTTTGCTGATGAAGCGACTGAGTGCCGCCACTCGACCTGCTAGCTGTTGCACTTCGTGAAGCTTCGTAGGCCTTTGCATTGTGAGGATGGCCTGTATCTTTTCTGGGTCCGCTTCGATTCCTCGAGCTGAAACCAAGTACCCGAGGAGTTGCCCGGCTGGAACACCGAATGTGCACTTCTTGGGGTTAAGCTTGATATGGAAACGCTTGAGGTTGGCGAACGTCTCGCGCAAGTCTTCGAGTAGTGTGTCTTCATCCTTTGTTTTGATGACTATATCGTCGACATAGACCTGGACATTGCGTCCTATTTGCTTTTTAAGGCAATCTTGCATCATGCGCTGGTACGTCGCACCCGCGTTTTTGAGCCCGAAGGGCATGGTTGTGTAGCAGTAGACCCCGAGTGGGGTTATGAACGCCGTCTTCTCTTCATCTTCTTCCTTCATCCTTATCTGGTGGTAACCCGAGTACGCATCCAGGAAGGAGAGGCGTGCGCATCCGGCGGTGGAGTCGATGATCTGGTCGATTCGAGGCAGCGGGAAGTGATCCTTTGGACAGCATTTGTTGAGTGCTGTGAAGTCCACGCACATCCGAAGGATATCTGTATGCTTCTTCTCTACAAGTACGGGGTTGGCTACCCATTGTGATTTTTTGATTTCTCGGATGAACCCTGCTGCGAGTAATCTATCGACTTCAGACTCGACAGCAGTTCTTTTTGGGCCGGAGATTCGGCGCATTGCTTGCTTGACTGGCTTGGCATCTGGAAACAGTTGGAGAGAGTGCTCGGCGAATTCCCTGGGAATACCTGGCATGTCGGCTGGACACCATGCAAATATTTCCCAGTTCTCACGGAGGAATTCGACGAGCGCGCTTTCCTATGCGATAGGCAGACTCGACGATACATTGACTGTCTTGGACGGGTCAGTCGGGTGTACCTGATGTGACCTTGTGTCATTTGTTGCGTTGAATGCTCTGTCGACTGCTAGCTTCTTATGCTCTGGCAAGAGTGTGCGATCGTTGGAGAGTGAGAGTTCGGCGAGTGATTGTTCCATCCCAAACATCTCCGAGATTTTGCTGAAGTCACGGTCGCAAGCATCGGACCTTTGAAAGTTTCCATTGATGGTGATGACTCCTTTGGGTCCTGGCATCTTCAACTTGAGGTAGGCGTAGTGTGGCACTGCCATGAATCGAGCGAACGTTGGTCGCCCAAGTATGGCATGGTATTGTGATTTCCAGTCGACGACTTCGAATTCTATCGACTCTGTCCTGAAGTGGCTTGGGTCGCCGAACGTAACGTCGAGTTGTACTGTGCCTTCTGGCAGTATGGCTTTACCTGGGACGATGCCGTGAAAGGTATTTGTGGACTTTGGTAAGTTTTCGACTGACCTGTTCATTTTGCGAAGTGTGTCGGTGAAGATGATGTTGATGCCGCTGCCTCCGTCCATGAAGACCTTGGTCATGGCGTACCCGCCTATTTGAGCGTCGAGTACCAGGGCTGCGTGTCCTGGTCGATATACAGCTGGCGGGTGATCTTCTCGGCTGAAGTTGATTGCAGTTTCGGATCCCTTCAAGAATTCTGGCACAGCTGGAGGTGCCATGGCCGCCATGTTTACTTGTCGAGTGTGTAATTTCTGCTGCCTGTTTAAGGGTCGACCTTTCTGAATCATGTTCATTTGTCCATGAGGCCGGGGGTACTGATCCTCCTCCACCTGCGGCACCTGATGTATGGCACCTGCTACGTGTCCTGTGTTATGCTGCGGTGGAGCTGGGAGCGCGGGTGCTGGCTGAGCAGGTGGTGCGGGTGCAGGGGCTGGCTGAGCAGGGCCTACCCTTTTGAGTCGCATCATGTAATCAGCCGCCAGTTGGTCGAATTCCCTGCAGTTCCTTAGCGAGTGATTGGAGCGTAATTTTCCGTCTTCTCCTTTGAACATGTGGAATCTGCAATAATCGTCCATCTTTTCTTCGAATGACCGCTCGGTTTTGTGTCAGCGCGCTTGCGCCACTCTTGCCTTTTGTAGTTGTCGCTTCGCTGGTCGCGGTCTCGACTGTCGCGACGATCGTCGGGGCGAAAGTCTCGACTGTCGCGGCGGTCGTCGGGTCGCCTTTCGCTTCGATCGTTATTGTCGCGTGGCTGAGAGAATCCAGCCGCCATGAAATTTGATCTTTCGTCGTCTGGATAACGGTTTTTGCGTTTGCGCCTTCTGTCATCTCTGTAGCTGTCTCGACGATCTCGACTGCCACTCTCGTGGTTGTCGTGTGAAGAAGCGGGACGGGAAGCTCGTACTGAATCTTCTCCATCTGCCCACTCGGTTGCTATTTTCATGAGTTGAGCCATGGAGGTTGGCTTTTTTCGACCAAGCGCCTCTCTGAAATCTTTCCTTGCGACTCCCATGGTGAAGACGTCCATAGCTCTGTCCTCAGAGATTGTGCCAACTGAGTTGCGGATGGCGGTCCATCGCCATATGTATGACCTGAGTGACTCTCCGATCGTTGCACGCAGGCCCTTAACTCTTCGAAAGTTTTGGGTCGCTCGCATAGGGGATCGAAGTATTTTATGAAGTCCTCTCGGAAATGTTCCCATGAGTCGTATGAAGATGCAGGTAGCGCTTTGAGCCAGTCACGAGTTGTGCCTTCGAGCATCAGCTGTATGTATTGCATCGCCGTTGTTGTGGTGCCGCGTTGGCATGCGACTGCTAGCCTGTAGTCTTCGAGCCAGCCTGATGGTTCCGGTCTGCAGTTGAACTTGGGTGTTGAGGTTAACCCGAATTTTTTTGGCATTCGGGACTCGCGAATTCGTTGGATGAAGCATCGTGCCCCGCATAGCCCAAGGTCGCGGTCGGAGTCTGAGTCGCTGCTGTCGGACCTTCTGGTTTTGCTTCTGCTAGATCGACGATGGCTCGAGCTTCTCCGCGCGCTCTCCCTACGAGGGCTGCGGCTGCGATGATCATGTGCTGCACATCGCGAGCTGACTATGTCGCGATCTCGACTCCGTTCTGGAGTGTGAACAACTGGCTTGATTGCCTGGGCCGCGAGTGCGAGCGATTTGATTTGCTGACGATGCAAGGCTGCTTGAGGGTCACCTGCTGGTGGCTCCATTGCTTTGAGGTAAGCTCCAACCGACAGCAGGGCACCCTCGGCCGTTTTGGGTACTGGTATGCCTTCTTCATCCACCGTCATGAACGACGCGTCCAGGTTTCGGGTGAGCGCCGATCTGTCTCCTTCTGCAAGGTGTGCGAACCTCAATCTGCGCCTGGGGTCTGACCCGCCTGTGGAGCCAAGGGATAGCTGGCGCCTTCGCACACTCGATATGCTGGCTTGCCTTTTGCGTTCTTCGAGTGTCGCCCTGTATTTTTGCAGTCGAATCGACTCCTGCCAGTTGAAGTACTGGAAGGTCAATGTTTCCTCTGGAGTTGCATCTGCTGGCATCATTGTGCACTCCTTGATAACTTTGTCTGCTTTTGCTGCCATCTCGGCAGTGATAGTCAGAGTTGTGACCCCGTCTGGCATAGTTACCGTGCATGGGTATTCTGTAGGCCTGCGGGTGGCTGCTGCCGCCGATGTTTCTGTGCTGAACGTGACGTAGACCTGGTGAGGTGTGACTCGAGGGCACGTATATGTGCTGTCAACGCCTGTCATGGACTCGACGTCATCATCGAGACTCATGTCAGAGTTGTTCTGTGCGTCTAAGTCGACGTATGTTTCGGGTGCCTCGTCAGAGCTGTTTGCGTTGTTGATGAGGAACTCGTCATCAACAGAGATCTCTGGGCCGACAAAGTCGTCCAGGCAGATGCTGTCGTTTATGCCTTCGTTGTGCGTGATGTCGAAGTCGATGCTGTTGCTGGGGCGGATGTCTGAGTCGAGGACCATGTCGAGTGGTCCGGTGGACTCGATTATGCTTTCGTGATATGCGGACACAACTTCGTCGTCTGGAAACCCGTTTGCTAGGATCTCGTTGAGCTCCCTTGTCGACATGGTTGTGGCAACGAGTAGGTCGGCGAGATCGGTTTGATCTGTGATGAAGTAGCTTCCAAGATTGATGGTGATGCAGATGCAGCCGATGGAGCCTCGGGTGCCGCGTTCGCGAGTGGGTCCATCAAGTCCTGCACACCAAGTTTGTCGACGAAAAAATTGAACTCTCCAACAGTAATATCCAAACCTGAATCGAGACTGGCGAAGATCTCCCGAGCTTCCGGCGAGTGCGGTTCAATTCTTCTTGGCGACGCGAGCTTTGTCGATGCAGTTGGCGAGTGGTCGCCCTTCGATCTGATGTTTGTCGATGTCGCCGGCGACTGGTCGTTGGCGGGTGCGATCGGCGAGTTGCCGTTTGGTGAAGAGATCGGCGAGTTGCCGTTTGCAGATGCGATCGGCGAGTTGCCGTTTGACGATGGAACCAGCGAAACCGTGAGTCCAACACTATTCTTTCCCACAGACGGCGCCAATTGACGAGGGGTTCCTCGGCAAATCCCATGGCTAAGGGCCTAGGGTTGAGATGATGGGGTAGAGAACATGGTAGAGTTGGTAGTATCGTCGGCTGACAAGCAAGAGCAAAGATTTTACCCAGGTTCAGGCCTCCGGAGAGTAACACCTACGTCCTGCTTGTCTGTTATTGATGTGTGGAGAATATTCGAGCTACAATGGGGATCCCGGCGAGATGTCGATCTCGCTAGGGTTTTGGTGGTTAGAGTATTGCGTGTCCTTGATCGGCCTCCCTCCCAGCCTTTATATGGAGGCTGGGTCTCAGGAAAACATAACCGACTAGGATTACATACAAGGAAAGTCTAAACCGACTATGGCTTCGCCTAACTTGGAGGATACCCTTCTTCTTGGGCCTCTTTATGGGCCTCTCTTCATGGGCTTCGGTATGCTTCTGGTAATGGGCTTTAGTCATCACGTGCACCAGGTACCCTCATGGTAGGGTACCCGAAAGGTATATCCATGTCATTACTGAACATGCAAAAGATCTTGACTATACAGATGATAAAAAGCCGGAGTTTTTAGGAAATGGTGAGAATCTGCGTAGGGGAGACACTACCAATGTTGGTGGGGGGGGGGGGATTTTAACATAATCAAGAGACAAGACGAGAAAAACAATTCTAATTTTAACGCTAGGTGGCCCACTATTTTCAATGCTATAATTGAAAGCTTGAGTTTGAAAGATTTGCAAATGTCTGTACGGCAGTACACTTGGGTGAGTAGACGAGATACACCAACTGTGGATTGGGAGAGTAAATTTCCTCTAGTCACGGTTCAGGCTCTAAACCGAGCAGGGTCAGATCATACGCCACTGTTGTTAGATACAGGGGATCAGGCTTTCGCGGGTAATTGTAGTAAATTCTCGTTTGAACTATGTTGGTTTCGGCACTAGTACAGAACGACACATAGGATACCCCTCTATGGAAACGGCACGAGTTAGGCGACAGAGAATCGCGATTTTAACGTTGCGGACAGAACTGGGCCGCGACTGGTCCGTCTACATTGGTTACGGAGAATTTTCGATCTCCGTTACCAATATTATTGGCAACGGTCGTAAATTCACCTGCGTTTCCAATACGTATCTCTAGGGCAACGGTTGTCTATGGATATCCGTTTGCGATGTGCTTGGGAAATTGCAGTTGCAAACTAGAAGCGCGCATGTTCAATGCGGCTTAATTCATGAGGGATTGGAACCGCCTGCTCGACGCTAATAAAATGTGACTGGAACCCGCGAAGCCATGCAGTTCTCGCATTCTCCCCTTCGTTCTCTCCACATTCTCTACCACACTAGCACAACCGCCATGGAAGAACCCTGGTGGCAGAACGAGGAAGTCCCGAGCGACGACGCGAGCGCTGAAGACCGCGGTGAAGTCCCATGGTGGGATCAAGACGGGCCGCCGGACTCGGACCCCGACGACTCGGACCCGCCATCTTCACGCTCTGTAGAAGACGACTCCGACGACTCGGACCCGCCGTCTTCACGCGAAGGAGAAGACGACTCCGAAGAGGACGAGTCACCGGAGGAAGAGGAGCCGGAGGACCCGCCGGAGCCGTATTCTAGCCAGGAAGAATACGACACCGACGATGACGACGAGGAGGAGGAGGCGTCGGAGGAGGCGCAGGACGAGGAGGCATGGAGGAGGCGCCGGAGGAGGAGGCGCCAGAGAAGGACGTGCCGGAGGAGGACCGCCGGAGAAGGAGGATCACGCTCCGGAGAAGGAGGCGCGAGAGGAGGATTCGCCGGAGAAGGACGCACGGCCGGAGAAGGAGGAGCACGAGCCGGAGGAGGAGGAGGAGCACGCGCCTGAGGAGAAGGCAACCGGCAAGAAGCGACGCCGCGCCGCGGATGACAATGGCGCGGAGGCAGGACGTAAGAAGAACAAGTAGAGTAGATAGATAGTTCAATTCTACCGTATCGATCCTTCGTAAGTAGGTCCAGTGTGTCAGTGAAGAGATAAAAGGAAACGGTTGTTTATTGCCTCCGTTTGCGATGTTAGTGCTATATATGTGCCACTGCGGCAACCCTAACGCTCTCGCTCTCACTCTCATTCCACAGTCACAGTGTGGCGGCGGCTTCAAGCAGCACACCAGACCTAACCCTTATCTCGCAGATCTGAGCGGCGCGTCCGGCCGGCATCGCCGCCGTGTATCTTCCCCTGCGGCGCGTCGGCGCATCTTCCCCCAGCGGCGCGTCGTGAGCCGTCGTGCATCCCCCCAGCGGCTCGTCGGCGAGCCGCCGCGCATCTTCCCGAGTATGTCGTCGACGCGGATCTACTGGTCTATTGCCGTGCATCTTCCCCGGGTATGTCGCCGACTAGATCTTACATTTTGTTTAAAGTAGCACAGAAAACTTGTCTAGTATTTGAAGTCTAGTATTGTGTTCTGTCTAGTATTGTAGTACTGCCGATGATGAATACACCCCTCGACACTAGATCTTACATTTTTTTAAAGTAGCATCTACCGATCTAGTATTGTAGTACTGTCTAGTATTGTAGTATTGTGTTCAATTGTAGTATTGTGTTTTGTCTAGTATTGTAGTACTGCCGACATGAATACACCCCTCAACACTAGATCTTACATTTTATTTAAAGTAGCATCTACCTATCTAGTATTGTAGTACTGTCTAGTATTGTAGTATTGTGTTCAATTGTGGTATTGTGTTCTGTCTAGTATTGTAGTAGTGCCGATGATGAATACACCCCTCAAACTAGATCTTACATTTTATTAAAGTAGCATAGAAAACTTGTCTAGTATTTGAAGTCTAGTGTTGTGTTGTGTCTATTTTTAGTACTGCCGATGATGAATACATCCTCAATACTAAATCTTGCACTATTTTAAGTCTGCTAGGGTAAAATAATTTCAACGCTTTGTAGTACTACCGATGATGAATAGATCCCTCACTACTAGTACTACCGATGATGAATAGATTAATTTCAACCCTTTGTCAATGTGCTAATCCTCGTTATGGTTTTGTGTAGCTAGTGTATGAAGTAATAGTATATTTCGGCGACAATGCATAAAAATGGTGAGGCAATTGAAGGTAACATCACCTTCAAGTTCTGCCTCCAAATCGTTTCGATCGGACAGCAAGCACACGGATATAGGCGCTTAAGGTGTAAACTGTTTTCATCTTAAATTGTATTTATGTCATGTAGCATCATATTTGGCTCTTTTCTACTAGACATCCATGTATTTTATATGCAGAAACGCCATGCAGATCCAAACAAGCTTTAAAAGAGCTAAATACAAAGTGGGATCATATCCGTGAACCGTCGCTGTTGTGACGTTTCGCTGCACTGTTCAAAACACTTTATTAATTAAGAGTGTCTTGGACAGTGTGGCCGAAATGTACAGCGGTGACGTTATTATATTTCGGCGACACCGTCCAAGATGGAGCAAGCCTCAGTATGAAGAATTTGGCAAGATTAATTTGCTAAGGAGGCTTGCGAGCTCGGTGTAGTTTCTGGTTTTCAGTTTCTCCATCTATTTTGTGTATATGTGTAGCAATTTGGCTGCAGATGTGATTTGGAGAAGCATGAAACCGCTACTCGAGTCTTTTGCTAGGTCGAATTCCGTTTTCGGCGCTTCGAAACTGAGGAAGAAGATGGAGCTGGAGAAGAGTGGAGTGTCATAAAAGTTAAGTTTAGGGAGGCATGAGAATGATAGGATTAGCGAGGCATGTGTAACCATCTTTTGGTGCTATGTAATGATGACAATTCTTATATACGTTATGAATGGATTTGCTAGCAACTTTGTGCTTCTGCTGTGAGATTTTGAATGTCAATTGGCAACCGCATTGCTGCTGTAGGCTTCTGAACAAATCTCAATGCAAACGAGTAAAATAGAATCTCTGTTACTGATGCACCGATAATCGGAAACGGAGATTGGTCGGCAACCGTAGCCAAACTTATGCCTCATCGTGACGTTTTTTTGCCTCCGTTACCGATGTGTCGTTCGGTACTAGTGCGGCAAGATGGCTTCTACGACATGATTGCTCGGGAGTGGCATGCGGTCCAAACGGGCAATACTCCTGTCGAACGATGCAAAACAAGATAAGAAATTTGCGTAAATTTCTTAGGGGATGGGCAAAAAATTTGAGTGGAGAATATAAAAAATTGAGAGATAAATTAATCTTGTTAATTAATGAGCTAGACATTAAAGCTGAGACTACTCCCTTGACGGTAGCCGAGCGGGCTTCTAAGAGGGAGGCCGATGATAGTCTAGCAAAATTAAGACGTGACGAGGAATCTAAATGGGCATAGAGAGCAAAAGTAAAATATATTCAGAAAAGTGGGAGTAATAAGAGATACTTCCACATAATTGCAAATGGAAAACATAGGAAAAAGAAAATACTTCAACTAGAACAAGATGAAGGTACAATAGTTGGACATGAAAACTTAAAGACTTATATCTCTGAATACTACAAAAAATTGTTTGGGGCGCCGGCCGAAAACAATTTTGATCTTGATGAGGCGGTAACACATGATATGCCCCAAATATCCCAAGAGGAAAATGAAATTCTGACTCAGAGAAAGAAGTGTTTGAGGCGATTAAACAAATGGAACATAATAAAGCCCCAGGACCGGATGGGTTTCCTGCGGAGTTTTATCAAAAATGTTGGCATATTATCAAAGTTGATCTAATGGCAATGTTTACCCAATTGCGTACGGGAAACTTGCCTCTTTTTAAACTAAACTTTGGTATAATCACCTTGCTACCTAAAAAGGAGGATGCTAGCCGAGTTGAGCAATATCGGTCCATTTGTTTATTGAATGTTTGTTTCAAAATTTCACAAAAGTTGGTACGAACAGAGTAACCTCTATTTCCAACTCAAACAGCATTTATCCCTGGACGTAATATTCTTGAGGGGGTAGTTGTTTTACACGAAACGATCCACGAAATGCATAGAAAAAATTGGATGGGTTCTCTTTAAAATTGATTTCGAGAAGGCGTATGATAAGGTTAATTGGTCCTTCTTACAACAAACTTTAAGAATGAAAGGGTTTGCACCGCAATGGTGTGCATGGGTTGGTTTGTACAGGGAGGGAGTGTTGGGATTCGTATTAATGATGATATCGTTCATTACTTCCAAACCCTCAAAGGACTGCGACAAGGGGATCCGTTGTCCCCTTTACTTTTTAACCTAGTGGTAGATATGTTGGCTATCTTAATTTCTCGTGCAATGGAGGATGGCCAAGTGGGGGGCCTTGTACCGCATCTAGTTGAAGGTGGGGTCTCAATCCTCCAATATGCAGATGATACGATTTTATTTCTTGAGCACGATATTGCGAGGCCGTGAACATGAAATTGATACTGGCCTTTTTTGAACAACTATCAGGGTTAAAAATCAATTTTCATAAGAGCGAACTGTATTGCTTTGGGAAAGCTAAAGATGATCAGGAGGAGTACGCCGTATTTTCGTTTGTGAACTAGGATCGTTTCTGTTTAGATACTTGGGAATTCCGATTCACCACCGTAAACTACTGAACAAAGAGTGGCAAATAGTAGAAGATCGGTTTGAGAGGAAATTGGCAGCCTGGGTAGCCAAGATGTTGTCTTAGGGGACCGTCTTGTGTTAATCAAATCGGTTCTAACAAGTTTGCAAATGTTTCTACTCTCCTTTTTTGAAATACCTAAAGGGGTTCGGAGAAGATTAGACTATTACCTTTCCCCTTTTTTTTGGCAAAGTGATCAACTAAAAAGAAAGTAAAGACTCACGAAGTGGAATATAGTATGCAGGCCAAAAGATCAAGGAGGTTTGGGAATTGCGGTTTTGGAGATTAAAAATAAATGCCTATTGAGTAAGTGGCTTTATAAACTATTAAACGAAGAGGGAGTCTGGAAAGAAATCTTAGTCAATAAATATTTGGGGGATAAGGAGTTATCTCAAGTTCAAGCTAAACCTTTTGACTCACCTTTTTGGAAAGGGATTATGAAGGTAAAAGATGATTCATCCAGCGTGGTAGATTTCTAATTGGGAACGGTGAGTAGGCTCAGTTTTGGGAGGACGCCTGGTTAGGGCCGGCGTCGCTACAAAATGAGTATCCATCGTTGTATGCCATTGCCTCGAATAAACACAGCACGGTGGCTGATGTTATTGGGGTGGTTCCTATTAATCTCCCTTTTCGACGGGCATTACTAGGACAAAGGAGATCGGAATGGTTTCATCTAGTAAAGAGATTGATGTGAATAACTCTAACAGATGGACCTGATAAATTTAAATGGTCTCTTACTAATAATGGAGTTTTTACGGTAAAATCGTATTACGAAGATCTTTTAAATGGTCATACTAGGTACCTGCGTAAATACCTATGGAAATTGAAGATACCAGATTAAAATCTTTCTATGGTTTCTTAATAGAAAGGAATTATTGACAAAAGATAATTTGGCTAAACGGCGGTGGGTAGGATGCAAGAAATGCGTTTTCTATGATGCGGATGAGTCTGCTGAGCATCTATTTATCAAATGCACTTTTGCTAGATTTGTCGATTAGTACACTTTACATTTAATGTCTACCCGCCTGCTAGTATTGCGAACTTATTTGGTAGCTGGTTGAATGGGATATATAGAGTGACAAAGGCTCGCATTCGAATTGGTGTAGCGGCCATTTTGTGGGCACTTTGGAATTGTAGAAATGATATTGTTTTTAACAAAACAAATTCTATTCATTACTTGCAGGTTATTCACAAGGCGTGCTACTAGATCCATTTATGGTCATTCCTGCTACCGGTGGATCAACGTGGTCTTATGGATGCCGGATGTACCCGTATGTTGACAGTCGTGCGGGCTATCTTCAGTCGGGCTGGGTGGCTTCATACTAGAAGAATTGATGCTTAGTACACCTCTGTTTGAGTGGCTGATCTTTGTAGCCACCTTATGTGATCCGTGAATTGTAAAACTTGATATATTGGATGCTTAAATAATTGCGGAAAGTTTGTGTGCATCTTTTTGATGCAGAGGTCGGGATCCGCACCCCCTTATTTTAAAAAAAGATCCTTCCTCCTATAGACTAACAAAGTGAGCCCTTCTAATGGAGTAAAAACCATAACTCGTAGTAGTCATGAACTCATGATAATAAAAATAAAAAATTACATTTAAGGTTGGAGGAGCTACACAAATCTGCAGCTTAGAACTTCAGTCGTTCTGCATGTATCTATCTCTAATGATGGCCCAAGCGAGGCAGAGGACGTTGGAGAGGTTGCCGGCCCACACGGTGCAGGTGGCAGGCCAGATTTCGTCGTGCAGGTCCTGGAACAGAGCCGCCGTGTAACCGACGAGCAGGACCATCGGCGCGGCCAGCACGGCGGCGAACGCTGACCTCGGCATGTCCTCGTACGGCCGCGGGCGCAGCAGCAGGAAGGGCACCAGGACTGTCACCGGTAAGAGGGCAAGGGTGCGCTGAGGCCGACCCCCAGGGCGAGTCCCATGTTCGACGACCTGCCGAGCACTGCCGCCAAGGCGATCCCCGGCACCGCCGCCGCCGCCCACACGCCTCTTCCTAGCTTAGCCATGACACCCGCTACTATCTCATGGGGTCGCCGCTCCAGTCGGGTGTTCGATTCTGCTGCGTCCATGTTTTGTTTCAGGCCGGTCACAGTGTTCCGTACGTGCCTGCCCACAAAAATTTATATAGCGGACATGATCGGAGAAACTTATTTGTCCGAGTACGTATCAGATTCTGAACCTGACAAGTTCGACACCACTTCGTATCGGTAGTTCCGTATCCTACTTGCGCTCGATCAAGTGCTGCAGATTGATGGAGTCCATATAAGCCGGCGCCGGCCCATGTATAGGCGAGATCATCAAATTCGTAGTCAGAAAGAAAACGCATAGGCAAGAAGATCAAGCATGGAAGACGACGCACACTGCAAGGCGGCGCCAGCCGGGGTCGTCGCTGAGGATGACCGGGCGGCACGGCGCAAGTCGGCAATCGGCTTCGGGGTGGCCGTCTTGGCGGCATGCGCGACGGCCGGCGGCGCGTTGTTGACTTGTTGGCGTACCTGCCTACCGTGTCGATGAGTCCGGCCTTCGGCCTCGGCTTCGGCGGCCTACTCTTCCTGCAGTCCTTCAGCTTCTTCTTCGTCCCCATGCTGCGGCCGGTGGAGGACATGCCCGAGGCGAGGTTCTTCCGCCTGTGGGAGACGACGACCGTCCTGGCCATGCTGTTCTGGGCGGCAATTATCATTGCTCTGGCGAACAAGACTGCCGCCGCCACCGCCGTCATGTTGGTCAGCGACGTCGCGGGTGGTGTGGCTTGGTTGGTTTCTCTCCGACAAGGATGGTGCCCACTGCACGCAGGGCTCGCCACAGTCGATGATATTGTTTAGTTAAGAGTGATAAATGGAGAACGTAGATTTATCCCTGCTCAATTGTAATTAATGTTGACGCCGTCTTTCATGTATACTCGATGATATGGTTTAGTTAATTAAGAGGGATTAAATCGAAACAGAGAATTACCAGCATTCCATCCATGACAAAATGATCATGTAAAGCAAGGACCTCCTCCTCTAGATCAGAAAATTCTTAATCTTTTCAACAATGGATGTGTTCTTGATCAATGAATTAAGAAGAATAACGGCATCTTTTTTTCTCACAAAAAAGGGACTCCTCCAGTTTCCAGTACACACCTCGTTTTGCAACCAGGAATTTGAGCTTATGAACTCGTTTAGATTCAAATGCTATTTCTACTGAGAAATGAATTCATACAAATTTGATTTACTTCTCCTGTTTTTTCTGCTTGGTTGCCACTTGGAACTGTTAATTCAAATGAAACCCGGAACATGCCCAAATTTTTTGGATGCCGAGAGCACTTTCGTGATCCCATAGCTTGGTCCATTGTTGCCATAACCGGATAAAAAGTGCAATACAATTTTTTTTCTACAATAGGTTAACATTATTTCAGTTATGATTTTTGTTCTCAAATAGTATAGGGGTTTAGACCGTTATCGATATGAATAACTGAGTAATGATATGCAAATGCATGCACTTGTTGTTTGCATGTTCAGCAACGTCAACCTTACACCAATTTGCAGCACTTCCACAATTAACATACTACCGTATGGAGAGTGATTTCGTGAACTTTAAACTATCAATGAAAAGGAAAAGGTGTAGTAGTCAAACAAGTAATTAATCAACCAAATAACACACATGTACAATTCAAACAAACTTCTAGATACTGTACAATCCTATGAATCAAGTGACCAAAATGATCGTCCGAGTTGCTCCCGTTTTTGTACGGTTAACACCTTGTGGATTCCCCATTCATGTTGTCAAGAATGGCAATCACACCGATCACAAAGGCCTGGTCATAACCCGGTTGCACCACCACATGGTAGAAGTCCTTGCCGGCCATCATCCCCTTCGCTCCAATCTAATCGACACATAGAACAAAACACACATAATCTGAATCACTTCTTGACAAAATGACATAACTGTTAGCACAGGTAGAATTTTACCTGTGCTACGACGTGTCCTGCTCGGCTTTTGACGGCGCAAGCTCTCTCGGCGAAGGATCCGGTGACCTCGTAGTCCCACTGCCGCTTCCTCCCCTTTGGTTCGACGGTAACCCGGACATCGCCCGGCACGCAGCTGAGCACCAGCTTCGTGGGATCCTGTAAAGTGAACACCGGCTTACTGGGTTCACCGAAGTCCATGAGATACCCTTTCCACCTGTTGTTCACGCTCAGCGCTTGGACAACTCCTCCCTGACGTAGTAGAGATAAATCAGTTCAAAACATTCAGAAATTGTTGGAACATGGAGGAGCTCGAGGTCGATCTCTGAACTAGCCTTCTTGTGGATGAAGAGGATCGCGGTGCCATCGCCGTCCCTGACGATGAGCTGCCCGCTGGCGCCGATGATCCCGCAGCCGTCGACGCTGGAAACGACCCTCTGCTCCCGGTCGGTGACCACGAAGCCGCCTCCGGTCACGGTGGGCGGACGCCGCCGGACCAGGAGCACGGCGTGCAGGGAGCTGCAGAAGAGCTTGCTGACAACCGGGGAGAGGGACGTACGCGCACCCATGACAAATCGATCGCCTGCGTGTCCAAGTTCTGGCGATGCATGCATCAAGGAATAAATAGAGTGATTTGAGTGTGGATCTGCCCCATAACTCATGTTGCGTCTACCCACCTTGCCTTACCGGTGAATGCTAATCGGCGTTAGCTGTACGTGTGATTATCGCGAACCATGCGATTCCACGAAGGTTAGCGTCCGAAGCAATGCGTGACAACGCCTTGTATATATACGCAGGACCACAGCTAGGAGAACGATGGCCGGAAGAATCTTTGAATTCACTTGCTTCGGGCCACCAAACTGCAGCTTTATGCAACCTTTTTTATGAGTTTACGTTCAGCTAAACATAATGATTATGCCTAATTGCAGGCCTAATCACGCGCCCGTGCGTACGTGTTGCCTTTATGGATACCGAATACGGCAGCTCTTAATGCTTCATGCATGATTGACACTTTTTTTGAAGCAATTAGGCAGCTGTTCTGCCGATTCAATTAAGTGGAGAAGAAATAGGTTTGACAGGAGAAGAAATACTTCATGCATGATTGACACTTTGACAGGCCGATCAAGGAGAAAGATAACCGAGCTTTATCCTCATCAGGAGCCAAGTTTTTAGTTCCGAGTTTTATTTCCATCGTAAAGCAACTGTGTTAATCATGGACACTAAGCAAATTTTCATTTTACTTTCAGGCTTTTAGCGGGGTTGCTCCATGTCTCTGGCGGTCGTAGACGTAAGATAAGACCGTAAGAGTGCAGAGCTATATTTTTTTAAGATCATGCAGAGCAATCAAGTGGGAGTTTGCAGAGTTTTGTTGGATTTAGATAGTTTTTGTAGGAGTTCAATATGATTTTATTCTTTGACGAATAGTTCATGTTATTTTCAATCTACTTCACCGGCAAGTATAATAGGGAATTGGTTGAATGGGGTTAGTAAAATGACTAAGACTCAAATCTAGGTGGGAGTTTGCTTTGCTTTGGGCTATTTGGAACTGCCAGAAAGATATTTTCTTTTTCTTTTTTTGCATATCATTCTCGAGCTAGTGTTTGGTGATTGACCCTAACCCTAACCTCCTGAGCCGCCCCCCACCCGGGCGACTCCGGAGGCACCCCGAGCCACCGCCAGCCCCTCCCCGTTCTCGACCGATCTTGGCCGGCGCCGTCGCTGGTCGCCGGTGGCGGTGACCGGCCCCCCTCTCACAGTTGTTGGAGGGGAGGAGAGGGTGTCGCGGTTGCGTCCCGAGGGTGAAGGCGGGGCGTAAGAGGCAGCACATGGTGGCGCGGCCGTGCGGCTGTGGCCTTGATGCCGGAGCGGCGGGGAGGACGGAGGGCGGCGCGGAGCTCCAGCGCATCTCTGACGGCGGCAGTGGCGGTCAGTTGGGCCAATGATCTGATATGTACTGAAGTTCCGGCCGGCCGGCGGCCATCCATCCACGGTCGGTCCATGCCCTGCGCACCCTGCGTGCATGGGCATGTCAATGGTCTATGATCTGTACTGATCTGTACTGGAGTTCCGGGCGGCCGGCCCGTGCGCGCCTAGCGTGCATGGCGTATGATCGTCCCCTGCATTAGGTCGTTGTGGCTAGCTGCCCCTGGTCTACAGCTCTAAAGTTCAGATCGGAGAACGGCGAGGTCGGGAGGCCGTGACGAGAAGGTGTTAGCCAGATAGTGAGACCGGCGATGGCCGCGTGAGTCCGGTGACACACGATGGCAGCCGTCAGATCATCTGAGTATCGGCATCAGCTCACGGATGTGGATATGATCTGCGTGACACTATGTTTCGACCAGATCGAGTTCGTACCGCGCTGGGTGTCATGGAGTGTGGTTGGATGCGCTGCGGTCACCTCTCCCTTGGCTGCTCCGTCCGGCGGCGTGGGGGCCTGCTGGTGTGCTCGAATAAAGGCGGCGGTCCTAGGGTTCCTCTTGCGTCAAGATGAAGACCTACCTAGCGTCTGTCCTCTTTGATCTAGTCGTGTCGGGTTCCGGATGGCTCCGCTGACGATCTCGCATGGACTTTTATGCCTAGAGACTGCTGGATCGGATGAGATTTGGTAGCGTCGGAGAGAGCGGCGCGAAGCTCTACTTCTGTTGCCATCATGGGCAAATCCGTGGTGAAATCAGAGGCGGAGAATGTCACGAAAGGTGAGATTGGAGGGAGGACTAGTAATGGTGATTGTAGCCTTTGCTGTGAGGAGGAACTTTCTTGGAGCTTCAGGAATCGTACCAGCGGTATGTAAGTGGGGGCGACGGCGGAGGTGAAGTTCAGAATCTTACCTTTCAGGGTAAAAATTAAAGGTCAGGTCTTAATTGGTTGTGCCTGATAGTTGAAGACATTAAAAACCCAAGATTTTCGATCGGGCCACGACGGCGCTTGTGCACTGTTTCCTTCTTGAACGCGTTGCTTTTAGAGAATTTGAACATCAGGTGTTGTCTTGGTGGTTGTTGTGCTGCTGCTGCAAAGACTGTATCTCTGTAGCGAGACTTTTCTTTTATAGTTTCTTCTTGTTTTTCAGTTGTGTGTATCCGTAATACCCTGGTTATTGCGTTGTTGCAGAGACTGAGTGTAATTGGTATCTCCGTGATATTAATATATACTCTTTATCTAAAAAAATATCATTCTCAACTTTATATACCGGATGTGTACGTGGTCATATCTATATCAGCCCATGGACTCTGTGGGTGCAATTGGGAGACGATATCTAGAGGTATATTCAACCAATTCGAATAGCACTCTAGTAATAGAATTTTAGTGAATGCATAGATGATATGTGTACTTTCGATTGCGTTGGTTGTGCTTTATATACTCCCTCCGTTCCAAATTAGATGACTTCCATACATCCGTATGTGGACAAATGGAAGTCATCTAATTTGGAACAGAGTGAGTACGTGTTAGGGCATGTACATGAGTGTTTATTTAGACGCTTAAGGTGAGAATAAGCCGGGCAAAAATCCTCGGTAGTCATGCACGCGTCGGAATCTCCAACGTTAGTACGATAGCGTCGACGCTTATGTGAATTAAAACATAACAGAAGAAAGAAGAGCAGAAGTAAAATAGGCCCGTGCAGGAAAAAAAACGAGACAGAGCGCCCGACAGCAGTTTTTGCGTCGGCGCAAGAGAGTTTCCTGGGATCGAACGGGATTAGCGGCTAACTACCGGGAAATTAACTCTAACGCCCAGCCTTAAGCATCTCCACGGCACCCTCCAAACGACCCCGAAAGGCTCACTGGGGTCCGGACGCCAAAAACTGACACCAGCGGTACCCCAAAGGGTCGCCCCAAGCAATTTCGTGTCCGGCACCCCCGAGAGGGCCTCGTGTCGCCGCCATTAACTCCGACGCGACGCGTGCTCACCCACCCGGCGCTTCCCGCCTCGGTTTTCCGCCTCGACCTTGGCCGGCTATAAAGAGGCCCCGCCGTGCAGCCATTTCACCACACCAGCACCGACGCTCGCCGTAGCCATTTGACCACACCACCAGCCGTAGCCGTAGCCCAGAGCACCATGCCTCGCCACCTCATGGGCCACCCTCACCCAGGCAGCACGTCGTGCTCACGCCACGGCGCAGGAGGACGCCGCCGACGAACCCGCCTTCGACTGGGCGGACGTGGACGATGTCGACTTGGACGAGCAGGAGAAGCAGGAGCCGGTTCAGGACCCGTGCCCCGGCCAGGAGCCGCCGCCGGAGCTCGATGAGGTGCTGCCGCCGCCGCTGTGGCCTGACCAGGTGGTTGCCGCCAACTCGTTCGAGAGCTGGCGCAACGAGCAGGCAGGCCGCCTGGTCAGACTCGGCTACGAGGCGGTTGGGGACGCCGTGGAGGCTGCCATCATCCAGGCCTCCATCCTGACCGCGGAGCGCGATGAGCGTTGCCGCGTCTTCATGGCCACCGAGCGGGCGGCGTACGAGCAGCTCAACGCCCAAGCAGAGGAGCCCAGCCAGCAGCAGCTCATCGCCCAGGCGGAGGAGCTAGCGCATACGGCCTCCCAGCTGCGCGCCGAGCGGGAGTCGCACGAGGAGCTGAACCAGATGCGGGAGGCGAGGCAGGCGCGGGCAGCGGCAGCGGCGGCAAACAGGGAAGCCGAGCCTCGGGCGGCAGAGAGGGATGCCATGCGCCGGGCGGCGAGCGCGCTCTGGCAGGAGAGGCGTGTGCGCTCGCGCTTAGCCCAGAGCCAGAAGGCCGCGCACGACGACGAGGCAGGCCCGAGCGGCGGCGTTTAGATTAGGATTTAGCTATCGCTTTAGTTTAAATTTCTATCGTTTTGTTTAAATTTGTAACTTCTTAGTTTAAATTTGTAACTTACATTGTTTTAGTTTAATTTGTATCGTTTTAAATTAGTTTGAATGCCGCGGTCGAGACAAGTTGCCGCCCGCAAGGTGTTCAATCCGTTGCTCGCCGTTGGGGGGCGGGCCTTTGGGGGGCGCCGCTGTGGGCGGCCTCCAAAACTTGGGCGGGCATGTGTCCGTCACCCCCAATTGAGGCTCAATTGGGGGTGTCGGACACCGATTTGGAGGCCCCCGGTGGAGATGCTCTTAGCGCCTACGTTGTACATGCTCTTATGCACTCTGTAAACATGGATGGAATGCTCAGGCTGGCACAGCGAAAAGCCTCCAAGACCGAATGACCGAATGATTTGTCTATGCCTACACCGTATGATGATGTATTAGTGGTGAAACACGTACATTGGGTGACGAAAAGAACGTCAACACAACACAGGTCCACTAGCTAGAGTTGTTAGAGCATCTCCACTCGCGCCACCAAAGCCCCCTCCCCCCCAACATCTATGGGGTGCCCCGGATGAAAAACGGCTTCTACTCGCGCGCCCCATACGCCGTCCGGAGCTATATGCCCAACCCCTCGCCGTGGGGGCTGCTTCGGGTAGCACCGGATGAAACGACGCGCGCGCGGCCCGCCCTGGCAATGGCACACCAAAACCGCACCAATTTCGCCCCCCTCACCTCTTTTCCCTTTCCCTCCCACCAGATCTGCGCCCTCGCCATTTTCCCCTCTCCTCTCCCGCCCTCCCGCCCTCCTCGCAGCCATGGCTCCACCGCGCGTGCCCAACCCACCAAAAGAGAAGGAGAAGGCGGCGACAGGCACCACGCTCGGCGTCAAGCGCAACAACAAGCCGCACCCTCCCATGCCCAAGCCGGAGGCCAACTGGCAGAAAGACTGCCTTCACCGCAAGCTAGGCATGGAGGAACGCAATGGGTGACGCACCAAGAAGGAGCTGGCGCAACCGGTGGCGGCGAACCTTGCGTCCATGTCTGAAGGCTTCTTCTTCCCTGTCCAGGGTGGGAGCCAAGAGAGCAGCGCCGCCGGTCGGTCGAGGAGCTCTTCGCGGGGCAAATCGCCATACATTCAAGACCCCGTCACGCCTCGGTCCCAGTCCATGTTTTCCCCGAGCCTAAGGATCTCCCCCGAGTTCACCGAGTCTAGCGAGCATGGCCGACCACGGCGGCTATTTAGAAAGTTAAGCCTAGCACCCTAAAAGCCACATTTCGGCCGGCAAAAACTCTGGAAGCGCACCGTTGTAAATAGTCGATCCGGTGGTGCTTGTGTGGTACCAAATGATAAAAGGGAGAAGACGGATTGGATTTGGTGCCACTGCGCGACTGCCACCCAACCTAAAGTTGAACTGGCATGTTTCTCATTTTCGTTCATTCTTCGGCATCATAATCCACAAGATTCACTTTGCCCACGACGCGACTGCCCTCGCCCGCGGTCTGCCATATCCAGACGATCAGCACTTGACGAATCGTTTGTTTTCTGGCTGAAAATGATTCGGGGTTATTGTCTTATTGACACATCAGGATACACGGGAGATAAGTTCACGTGGAAAAGAGGTAGAATCGGGAGAGATTGGATCACGCAGTAGCGAATGGAGCATGGATCAACAAGTTCTTTGATGCTTGTGTGATCAATGGTGAAAGTACAAAGAGTGATCAGCGCCCAGTTTTGATTGATACTGAATATTTGTTGGGAACACATACACTTCGTGGCCCAGCTGCGAAACGCTTTGAAGCAAGATGGTTGGAAGAAGAGAAACTGGAATTGGTGGTGGGCAATGCCTGGGAAGATGCAAATGCAAGCGGGGAGAATCACAATTTCAGTGAAAAAACAGCCAAGGTACATGAAGAACTGCACGCCTGGGATATCAGGGAGCTGAAAGCACCTCGCAGGCGTATTAATCTGCTGAAAAAAGAACTAGAAGATCTCAAAAGAGTGCCACTCACGGATGAAAGTGTGGCTGAACAGAAGGAAATTTTACTAAAAATTGAGACTCTCTTGGAGCAAGAGGAATTACATTGGGTACAAAGGGGCAGAGCTCTTTGGCTGCGGCATGGTGACAGCAACACAAATTTCTTTCATAATTTTGCTAGTGCCCGAAAGAAAAAGAATACAATCAAGTACCTGATGGATGATAATGGGATGAAGTGGGAGGACCCTGATGGTATGAGTAATTTAATAAAATTTACTTCTTAGGGCTATTTAGTTCTGAAGTTGTGGAACCAGATGAGCAGGTTATTAACAAAGTAAGCCGCAGGGTTACTTTTGAGATGAACAATAAGTTAATGGCTGCTTATACGAGGGAAGAGGTGAAGAAAGCCCTTTTTCAGATTGGTGATTTAAAGGCACCAGGGCCAGACGGGTTGCATGCAGTGTTCTATAAACGTTTCTGGCCGATGGTAGGAGAGGAGTTAACTGACGAAGTCCTAAAGGCTCTGAATACTAAGATAATTCTTGCGGGTCGAATGATACGATGATAGTATTAATTCCAAAGGTGGATAACCCGGAGAAGTTAACTCAGTTCAGGCCTATAAATCTGTGTAACGTGGTTTACAAGGTGATTTCAAAAATCTTGGCAAATCTGCTGAAAACTATTCTTCCTGAAATTATTGGTGAGAACCAGAGTGCCTTTGTACCGGGTCGGTTAATAACTGATAATATTATGCTTGCTTATGAGTGTGTGCACTCTATAAAAAAGAAGAAGGGGAAGAAAGGTTTATGTGCTGTGAAATTGGATATGCATAAGGCATATGATCGGGTAGAGTGGTGCTTTCTAAAAGAAGTGACGGTGAGGATGGGGTTTGATACCGAATGGGTCGACATGATAATGGCGTGTGTTTCTTCGGTCAAATACTCAGTCCGGTTTAATTCCAATACAACTGAGCAATTTACTCCTTCTAGGGGTATACGCCAAGGAGACCCTTTATCGCCTTACTTGTTTCTGCTGTGTGCGGAAGGTCTATCAAGCATGTTAAGTGATGCAGAAAATAGTGGGGAAATTGTGGGGGTCAGAGTTTGTAGGGATGCGCCAATGGTGTCTCATCTCCTATTTGCAGATGACTCCTTAATTCTTATGGAAGCAAATCACTGAAATGCACTGATTTTGAAGAAAATTCTGGATGATTATTGTGCGAGCTCGGGGCAACTTGTCAGTGATGCAAAGTCCAGTGTATATTTCAGTCCGAACACTACAGTGGATAACCGAGTATAAGTGTGCCAAGCTCTCAACATTATGACAGAGTCCCTGAATGACAAATACTTGGGACTTCCTTCCATGGTAGGTGTCGACCGTTCGGACTGTTTTAAGCATCTGGTGGAGAGAGTTCTAGCTAGAATCAGTGGCTGGAAGGAGAAGATGTTGTCTATGGGTGGAAAGGAGGCTTTAATTAAAGCGGTTGCTCAAGCCATACCAGTGTTTGCGATGACAGTATTCAAAATTCCGAAAAATATATGCAAAGGAATATCTGATGCTATTTCGCAGCTTTGGTGGGGTGATGATGAAAACCAGAAAAAGATGCATTGGGTGGCCTGGTGGAAATTGTGTATTCCAAAATCTAGAGGTGGCATGGGCTTTAGGGATTTACACACTTTTAATAAAGCCATGTTAGCAAAACAATGTTGGCGATTATTAGAAGATCCTGATTCACTATGTGCAAGGGTGCTTAGAGTGCGATACTACCCAGATGGAGATCTGTTGAAAGCACAGTTGAAGCCTGGGAGTTCTTTTACATGGCAAAGTGTTATTTCAGGGCTGGAAAATTTCAGGAGAGGCTATATTTGGAGAATTGGAGATGGTACTCAGGTAAACATCTGGAATGACCCTTGGGTGTCCACGAGTCCTACAAGAAAGAACTATACACCGAGAGGTAATATTATGCTCTCAAAAGTGTGTGATCTCATAAATCCAGTGACAGGAAGTTGGGATGAGGATCTGATACGTAGCAATTTCTGGCCTATTGATGCAACCAGAATTCTAGAGATTCCAATGGCACCGGTTGGAATGGAAGATTTCGTGGCGTGGCATCACACAAAATCTAGGAGATTTTCGGTTCGTTCTGCATATCATGCTGAGTGGTCCTACCAATTTGGACGCCATGAAAGAAATATTATGGGTCTGGAAGATTCAAAAACTAAGGTAGTTTGGAAGAAGCTTCGGGGTCTAAAATTGCCATCAAAAATCAAAATATTTGGATGGCGTGTGCTCCATGGTCTGATCCCATGTTAGGGGTGTGCTAGCGAATCGGCACATCATACATGAGAGTTCCTGTCCTTTGTACAGAACTGGTTGTGAAGATATAATGCACCTGATCTTCAAATATGAATGAGCTAGAGAGGTTTGGGAGTGCCTCGGGCTGCAGGAGATCATTGATGAAGCAACCTTTTTGGATCAATCAGGAGCTATGGCTCTAGAAAATATTATCTGTAGGAGAGGCCAATGGAGCATTATGGGTGATGTTGGATTTCCAGATCTAGTATTGACAACAGCCTGGTATATCTGGTGGGAGAGAAGGCAGTGTGTGCATGAGGAACCAGTACAAATGCCGCATAGATCAGCAATGTTTATCGGCGCCCTAGCTGCTAACTATTCAAGAGCAAAGAAGAATATTGCCCCTGTTATCAGGAAAGGCTGGGAGTGCCCTCCTAAAGATATGTTGAAGATCAACGTTGATGCGGCATTTGATATTGATGAAGGCAGAGGTAGCAGCTCTGGAGTTGTAGCTCGAGACGGCAGAGGTAAGTTTGTGGCAGCGTCTTGCACAACAATACCTTTTGTTTCGGATGCAGCAATGGCAGAGGCATATGCCTTGAGAGATGGTCTTATTTTGGCTCAACATCTTGGCCTTTCAAAAGTTATTATTGAGTCTGACAATCTTGAAGTTATTGAAACTATGAAGGATGTAGGCTCTTCTGCAACGGCAGCTGCTGCAGTTTTTTATGATTGCAATTTGTTAGCTTCAGGTTTTGGTTCTATTAGCTTTATTCATTGTCCAAGAATTTGTAATGAAGTAGCTCATTTGCTGGCAAGGAGTAGTTTTACTCAGTTTTTAACCAATGTTTGGGATGGTGACCCACCTAGTTTAATCCTGCCAGCAATGATAAACGATGTATCCATGTTTAATAATCAATAAAGCTAGCTGAAAGGCATTAATTCAAAAAAAAGGATACAAGTGTTGTAAAGGTGGCAAAGGAACCACTCGCTGCAATAAAGTGTTAGACGTGAGCAAGCACTTCTTAAAATATTTGTATATTCTGTTTTATATAAAAAAAAATTGCAGCTGATAATCCGTACTATTCTCTGTGAATGACATTTCGTCTTCCTTCTGATGAGTCGAGAAATGTAAATCTCTTAAAAATCTTTCTAGACCAAATGTTAGAACAATTGGGTTTTACATGAGTTTGTTTTATGTTTCTTCTTTTTAACACCTTCACGTACACAGATGCAACTTTTCACATGTCGTACCATAAGTTGTTATAAAAACACCCGGATCAATTCTTCTTACGTCACCTCCTGCCAAATCTCGCCTTTAGTGGAAGTTAACAAACATGACGAAAGGGAAACAAAACGCGCCGACATGACTGTCCCTTTCTCGCTTCTAGACGATTGACGAGGGCATTGCCGGATTCACACAAATCTTGTGTTAGACTCCACCGGCGCGCCCAACTCCGCTACCAATAAATGTTTTGGGCACGCCGGCACGAATCTGTCCCCCAGCGGCGCGCCCAATAGAGAAAACGCTGCCGTCACGTCCCAATACAGCGTCCGGCAACCCCGCTTTGTGCCCAGGTTCTGGGGACGCAAGCGGGCGTGCCGGCAACCGCGGCAACGCGCGCCTCGTCCAAACCCGACGGGCGGGCCCGACGCGTCAGCGACACGGGACGCTCGATATCACTTTCCCCTCCCTCCCGTTCATTTTCATTCTCCCGTCATTTGCCTCCCCCCGCGCTCCTCGTTCCCGCCTTTCCCACCTTGGGCGATCTACGTCCGCCGCCGATGTCGCCCATCAAACGCAACCGTGGCGGCGCTCGCGGCGGAGGAGGACGACGGGGTGCTGCTCGCGGTGGCGGTCGCGGCTACGTCGCCCCTTGCAAATCTCGCGCGCGGCCGCCGGATTTGTCGGATGTAGCCTGGGAAACTAAGCTGGCGCGTCGAGCGGCGGCGACCGTAGACAGGAGAGGGCGGCGCATCGGTGCGGAGGCTAGGCAGAAGGAGATAGATCTGCTCCGGGCGTCGATGGCGTACGCCCCTGCCGGCGGCGCAAGTCAAGGGAGCACGAACGCGGGTGCCGCATCGCCGTCGAACCCAGCGTTCTTTGATGGCGGTGGCGCCACCCCGTGTTCCGGGGTACGGGTCTCGCCATTCTGTCATAGCAGTAGCCACTCCGACTCGCCGACCGTCGGCGTCGGCGTCCCCATCGACCTCAACCAGGCTTTCACCGACTCGCCAGATCTCCAGAGAGGTCGGCGCCGCCATCGCGTCGATGTTAGCGGCCGGCAATGCCTCTTTGGCGCGGACGGCAATGGTGCCGGCTACAACGACGCCCACATGTTCGACGGAATGCCAAACGACGTCGACCACGACATGGTATGAAATCTACGGCTTTTACCGCCATGATCATCGTGTTCAATACATGTAACCGACGTGCGCGTTGTTGATTGCAAAGCTCGAAGGCTCGGAAGTGTTGCGTGACATGATCCGTGATGGGTCGGGGACCGGCGTCCTTGAGCAGATTTGGAGGCCGGATGGTACGGTGAGGAGAAAGAGGGCGACGATGAGGAGGAAGAGGACATGGAGGGCGGCGGCGAGTACATGGAGGGTGGCGATGAGGATGAGGAAGCCGGCGGCGACGACGCGGAGGCCCCGACGGTCCGGAAGACGAGGAAGAAGGGCACAAAAGGGAAGCGGTGGAAGACCAAGGAGGATGAGTGCCTTTGCGACGCATGGAAGCTAGTCACCAACGACTCCATCGTTGGCTCCAACCAAACCTACGGCTGGTATTGGAAGAGGGTCGAAACACAATTTCATGAGACGATGTGGTATGGTGACTATGCGAAGGTACCTATGGATCGCAATTAGAATGCAATGTCGCATAGGTGGCGGGTAATCCAAGCCGAATGCAACAAGTTCCACGGCGACCTTGAGCAAATTAAAAGGAGGAAAGAGAGCGGCAAGACGGTGAAGGATATGTTGACCGACGCGACCACGTTGTTTCGTGAGAACAATGATCACAAGGACTTCAAGTTCATGCATTGTTTCGTGAAGCTCCAAAACAACAAGAAGTGGGAGAGGACGCGGATCGACCTCAACGGCGGCCACAGCGCACGAGGGCCGAACGACCCAGCGTTCCCAGCGTCGGAGGGGCGCCCTGTTGGTCACAAGAAGGCCAAGAGCGACAAGAGCGACAAGGCGACCGCGGCGTCCGTGCAAGCGTCCATCGACAAGTGCCTCGCCGACGTCACCACCATGTCGAAGCAAAACGCAAGCACCTTCGCCGAGAGTTGGTCGTCCTTGATGAGCAAGCATGACGAGAAGGTCGCGCTCGAGAAGGAGAAGATCAAGCTCGAGAAAGAGCGGCTCGAGGTCGAGAGGGAGAAGGCCCAAGCGGCTGTCATGCAAGCCGACACGGCAAGGATCCAGGCGATGTCCGACGCGTCGCAATCCGTCACTCGGAAGATGACGGAGGACTCCAGGATCTTGACCGCCGACCTCTCCGCCTACACGCCGGAGGTCAGGGCTTGGTTTAATATCAGCCAGCAGCGCATCTTGCGTGAGATGGGGGTTCTTCCACCGGAGCCGACGTCGACGGACACGACGGGGGAGCCTACGACGACCACCGCGCCGATGGACACGACGGGGGAGCCTACGACGACCGAGACTTCCTCCGACGCAGACGCAGTGCCACCGCCGCGCCCTGGCTGGGAAGACGCCGAGACACAGAAGGAGTCGCTCGAGCCGGTGTTGACGATCGACTGATACTCTTGATCGACGTTCTATAATATTTTCGCCGGACCTGGCGATGCTTTTGGGTGTGATCGCCGAACCTGGCGACACTTTTGGGTGTGCGAATCAACGCTATTCGAACTTGTGGGGCCGTTTAAATTTGAATTTGTGGGGTCGGGCTATTGGGAGTGTCTATTGGGAGCGACCGGTGGGGCGTGGCGCTCCCAATAGGCGGCAACGGTTGCCGGCGCGCCCAATAGCGTCTGTCCGGCAACTTTGCCGGACGCTGTATTGGGCGTGCCGGTGGAGATGCTCTTACATGACAAAAAAATGATTAGTTATCTTTCTTTTCCAGGACAACTTTTTTTTTTGAATTTTTCTTTTCCAGGACAACTAAAATAATAATGCAACGAAGAAATTGAAAAGTTGCTCAAGCTGAAAATTCCATCTACGCGAACCTCTTGTGAGTATTTCTTTTGTTTTTTCACTATGGTGGCAAACTCCTTTTGGCTCAAATCTCTATAGTTTTTTCAACCAATATGATTTAAGAATCCTACAAAACAAATATGCTTGGATCGTGCGAACCAGAAAGGCTAAAACTGCGAGTTATTCCACGGTACCGGCACAGGTGGTGAACTAGATACGAGCACAAGCAACCAATTAATCGTAATGCACTTTTACACAAAGTGAAGATTTCTGACCCGAGTTCCAGTGGTTATTTAAAAAATGATAATCATATTTATGAGTTGCAATTTTCTTTTTTAAAAAAAGAGGATGTAGCCAATGGTGTATCCCACAAATGTGGAAAATATCAATTCGAAATAATTTGTATTCTGAGATACACAAAAAATGACAAAAGTGTGGATCTGAGTATGCATATTTTTAAATCTCTAAAATTTACCAAAATTATCATTTTTGTGTAGCCCATAATACAAATCATTTTGCATTGAGATTTCCCATACATCTAGGCGATGTCCAGATTTTATTTGATTTTTTTAAACTTGCAATTTTTTGTTTGAATATTTTAAAATGGAGCGAGCACTATAACTCGGGAGTCCAAGAAAATTTCGGAGATTATAGATAAAAATAAGTACCCCACTCATGTGTAAGTATGACCCTATTTCAATTAAATGCAAATCCATTTCGAGACAACGCTTAAAAGACAATGCATTGAGTTAACTATTTCTTAATTTTTTGTACCACTATAATGTGCAAAATGAACCAATAAATCTTGACATGCTCTCGGAATGAGCCTCGCTCCCGACCCCGACAGGGCGACGCGGGCGGCGACCACTCCTGCCGCCGTCAGCGCCGCAGTAGCCACCCCCACCAGCCGAGATTCACGCCCAACCACCTTCTCCCCGTCGCTGTGCCCCTTTTCCTGGGCGGACTGCCCGGACGCGGAGGGCTCCGAGATCTCGAAGGTTCCTGACTCGATGCAAGATCTGGAGGAGGGTGAGCTGCAGGACGAGCTGCGGCAGACTTCGCAGGCCTTCAATGCCATCTGTTGTGGCGGATCCGGCCGGTCTCCTTCGCCGGCCTTCGGTGTTGGGCATGTTGGCATGTGGGTCGCCCGGCGTCCGCCGCCCCCACCTCCAGGCCCCCCTTCGCGGGGCCAGCCTCGCCCCTTCAATGCGGTGGGTGGGCGCAGACGGTCGACGTCGTCTCCTCCTCCTTCAAGGCATGGCAGTGGAGAGGGCGAGACAAGGGCGGCGGCTCCATGGATGCGACGGACGCTCCACGGCGTCAAGACGGTTGGAAGCCCGTCCGCCCTCCGCATTGGTGGCGACGGGATGCGGGGGGCTCGAGGCAGCCGGCCCGTGGCGCGGGATGGAGCCTGCCTAGCGAGACGCGCTCACCCCCTTGTGAAGCTGCGGGGACGCTGCTTCCGCTGTCTTAGCCACCGCCACTTCGCCATTGTTTGTCGTGAGCCCAAGGTGTGCTGGGAGTGCCACAAGCCTGGCCACCTTGCTGGAGATTGCAGAGAACCTCCGGCTTCTCCTCCACCTGCCAAGCCACCGTGTAGGGGTGCCACCTCGCCCGTCTCTCCTTTCCGCTCCTTCCGCGACGTGCTCATGGCGCCGACGGATCTTACGGGTGGCCCGGAGCTGGATGTGTGCTACACCAAGGGGGAGGAGGTGGTGCTGGCCTGCCAGCGGTGCTACAGGGAGGGCGTGGATGGCGCTCTCTCGGAGGAGAACGAGCGGACCGGCCGGATGCTGCTGCTGCTATCGCAAGGAGGGGACGGCGACCGCGAGGCGATGGAGCAGGAGGTGCCTGTGCCCAACGAGACCTCGGCGGGGGTCTCGCGCCCGGCCTCGGCGTGCTCCCAGCTTCGGGCTGAGAGTGACGAGTCGCCTTCTCCGGGTGCGGGCCTCTCCAGGGTGCTCTTCTTGCCAGGCGACGCACCGTGCGAGGGGGGGTACGTCAGCGCAGATGAGGGCAGAGGCTGCTGATGGGTGTTGCGGCAGCTGGTGCCGTGCCTCGCCGAGCTACGTGGGCAGGTGGTGCTGCTCGGCGACGAGGAGGTGGAGCACGAAGAGGAGGGCATTGCCGAACCCGAAGCGGGCTCCGCCCTGTTGTCCGATCAGGGTGAGCATGCTGCTGAGAAGGAAGCCGGGCAGCAGTTCGGGAAGGACATCGTCTCGCCGGTGCAGGCTGGCCCTGGATAGCAGGACATGGAGGTGGGTGCACCTTCGTGCCCCTTGTCGAGCTTCCTCGCTCGGATCACGATGACGCTCGCGGCTACCGTTTTGGGCACGCCGGACAAGGCGTTGGTCCATGAGAGGGAGGTGGAGGTGCCATCTGTGCGGAGGAGCGACAGGATCGCTCAGCTGCACCCGAAGGCCGCAACATCGAGCAGCTGGCCAAGGAGACCGTGGCGCGCCGTCTCGGCTCGCTGCCTGAGGTGGCCACCCTTTCGGAGCGTCGCCGGCAGGACTACTTGGCCCTGCTCGATGGACCCCTCTCGGATCATGCAGTGGCGGTTATCGATGACCTCGTCCTCTCTGTGAAGAAGCCCAAGAAGAAGAAGGCGTCAGGGGCCGGGATGGAGCGGCAGATGCCGCCTGGGGTGGCCTAGATGAAGTTGCTGATGCCTGAGAACTCCTCGATGTGGGGGTTAGGGAAGGAGAGGAACCGAAGGACCTTCCGAAGTGCGGCAATTTCGTCTACGGAGGTGGCGGCTTTGGTGCGGGAGGAGTTGGCGTTGCGGGCTTTCGCCCACACGCAGGATCCCGGAGACTAGTTTTTTGGTTTTTGCCTAGAGAGATTTTTCCCTCACTCAAAATTCTGTACATAAACCTCTATTCTATCTAATCGGATGGTGGATACGACCGCATTTAACCTCAAAAAAATAATGTGCTAAATGATTTACGAAACACTGTACAAACGTAGACACTCACATAACCACTCACCC